>JAYMSV010000201.1:0-19979 GCA_036897745.1 Erodium moschatum
CTAAACAATATAAGAAACATAACTTAACTAGGAATAGGAAATACTTATAACTAGGAAATAAACTAAACTCTAACAGCATTTAACCATTGGTTGCTCAAAGTCACTAAATTTGGAGCAGATCCAAATAAGGTTGTAGATCTCGAGTCTCAATTTTCTCTTCATTAGTTATTTGTTTGATTTTCAAGGGGTAACATCTCCTTCCCAGGTTCGCTTGCATCTTCTCACAGCTGTAATGAAATGTTTCTTCAAGAGGCCACCTGAGACCCAGAAAGCCTTGGGAGCTGCAATGGCTGCAGGTCTTGCTGATTTACACCAGGTGATGTTCGATCCTTATGCTACTTTAACTCGTTCAAATTTCATCAAATGTGTAGTTTGCGTAAAAGTCAACTAAAATGTGTGCACACTACAGGATGTTCATGACAGAGCCTTATTCTACTACAGGCTTTTGCAGCATGGTGTGTCTGTAGCAGAGTGTGTGGTGAATCCTCCAAAGCAAGCTGTGTCAGTCTTTGCTGATACACTCAGCAGTGAAGTAAAAGATCGCATATTTGACGAATTCAATAGTCTTTCTGTTTTATACCGAAAGGTAAACTACAACTCTTCTTATTTAGTTGTAAACTGAAGTTTTCCTTCACATTAGTGAAGGTAAACAAAATTTAGCAGAGTAACCAACTTCAAGAGCTATTATGAATACTGGTCAGGCCCTAATTCTTTATATTTGTCCAATGTGGAGAATATGCTTCCTTGTTTTTCTAAGCTTCATAGTCAGCTTGATGTGGCATCACATAGTACCTCTTCCATTCCATTCCCTTTTAGCTTCCTTTCAGTCTTCAGTAATTTGATTATTGCATCATGGCCTGGTCACTTTAGCTTCTATGTAGTCATATATAGTGGCTTCTTACATATATGATATACTGGCTTTCTCCAGAGGTTGATCTGAAAATAACTCCTCCTATACATTTTGGCAGCCTTCTTACATGTTCACAGATAGGGAGCACCTGAGCCCATCCGAGTTCTCAGATGAACTGGTAAATATATCTGTTGCAGTTCAATCAGCAGATAAAGCTGTTCCAGCTCAAAGAGCTCGAGATGATGGCAAGGATTTTCTTTTAAGTAATTCGAAGAAAGAAGAGAGTAGTGGTGCTCCAGGTGCCAATGGTTCTGCGTACAATGCTCCTCTCTATGATGTTTCATCAGCGTCAGTCCCTTCTTCACAAGGACAGTTGGAAAAACATTCAATTCCTACATTACCCATGAATGCCTCACATGCCAAATTGTCCACTGATAATCTACTTGATCTGGCGGATCGGTCAACATCAATAACTCCTGCTCCCTCACCTCTAGCGCTGAAGCTCAATCCAAAAGCTGTTCTAGATCCAGGGACTTTCCAGCAGAAATGGCGGCAACTGCCAATAGCTTTATCACTGGTTAGGAACCTTAACATTTCATTTGTTATAATAATGATAATTATTATTATCCCTTTTTATGGATAACCCCAATTACTACCCCCCTACTACAGTTTTTGCAACTCCTAACGGTAGGCGACCTTTTTTTTTCAAAAACTAACATGATTTTTTTTTCTTTTGCACCTGTCATAACTGTTAGATCTGGGCGCGAATTTTCCAAAATTCCCCCGACGATTTGCATGTACTAACCGTTAGTTTTTGGCAACAAAGATAGTCTATAGTTTGTTATTGCAAAAAAACACAGATTGTAGGGATTAGTAATTGCAAAATCGCTGGCGGTATTTTGAACGACTCATGTCCAAATCTAACTGAGTTATAACGGCTGCAAAAGAAAAAAAAAATGTTTCAAGTTAGTTGTTTTGGGGAAAAAAGTTCGCCTGCAGTTAGGAGTTGCAAAAAACGCGTAGTGGGGGGTAGTAATCGGGGTTGTCCCTTCTTACTATCTTCATATTACTCATACTATGTTGGAACAAAATTCTAATATGATATTATATAGTGACTAGATCTCTTCTATTGTCTGTCTCGGGCTTATTGGCCTGCTTTTTTCCTCGATCTACTCACAGGCATTTGTGTTCTCTAATTTGCACGTGATAGATATACTAGTTGGGATTTCTATCCATCCGCTTACGTGTTCAGATTGGAGTACTGCTCTAGTATGATATCAAAGTTTGTCTGATCTTACGACTAGACCCCCTCTTGTACCTATCTTAAGCTTATTAGCACGTTTGGTACTCTTAGTCCACATACATACATGTGCTTGCATGTAAAAAGTGTTAGTGTCCACCCACCACTCATACCAGTTCAAAAGTCCACATGTCAGCCTATGTTTTCAAGTTGAAAGTACCAACAATGTACTTGGGTCTTATTTTCAGCATTTCTGATGATTGTAATCTTATGTGTTAACAGGAACACTCTCTGAGTCCAGAAGGAGTTGCAGAATTGACAGCACCGGAAGCCCTCATGCGGCACATGCAAGGCCATTCAGTCCAGTGCATTGCATCCGGCGGAAAGGCCCCAAACTTGAAGTTCTTCTTCTTCGCACAAAAGGCGGAAGAGCCATCCAACTTTCTTGTGGAGTGCATGATCAGCACATCATCAGCTAAAGCAGTAGTAAAAATCAAAGCAGACGATGAAAGCTCATCAGAGGCATTCTCGACTTTGTTGCTATCAGCAATGTCCAAATTTGGAGACTCATGAGGTATTTCAGTTCTTGCTTTCTCTTCCAAGTATTGGTGGGAATATGTATTCTTTCATTCTTAAACCCATTTTTTGTAAGAAACATAAAAATGGAAATAAGAGAATAATCTTTTGCAACTTCTTCTTTCATTTTGATTCTCTTTACTCGGTGTGTGTTAATTTCTGTGTAGACAAGACAGTGCAGGTGGGTTAGGGGTGTTCACTGTTCAAAATCGGAACAGATTGGCGTAGACCAAACCGAGGACCAGTTTGTAAATAGTGGTATAGTGTGTATTTGATTCCAAATATTGGGAATGGACCTACTTAAACTGATCTAGATTCAAAATAAGGATGATAATAGTATTATATATAGTACACATTTGCAATCATGCCAAGTAAGAAAAGCTAACATGGAACATGGCTGCTCAACCAAAGACTTCAGGTGCACTGAAGTTGCCAGGGTTGACAGTTGAGACTAGTGTTGCTTTCGCTCGCCTTGCTCATCAAGCTCCCAAACGGAGTACATTGATTAGGCAAAAAGAATGAACTTTTTGAAGAAGGCAAGAAAATACATCACTTATTCTCTCTAGAGCCCCTCTCTCTCTTAGCAAGAAAATTATTGGGATATGCTGTACAAGTTGTGGAGACTGTACCAGAGTTGCTTAGTGACCTACCCAGTGAAGGCTCAGGTCATCGGCTCTGGATTGATAGGGGGTCTTGCTGATATTGCTGCACAGAGAACTACTCACTCCACAGCCAATGTGCATTCCAAGATTCATCGCCAAACGGAGGTAAAATGCACTGTTTTGGAGGTTTCTTGCATTTCGTAGCCGTATGGCCACTTGGGTTTCTCTGTCTGTTTCTGTTTCTGAAGGCTTTTGAATGTCTTGCATGTTTGGGGGAGATGAGCATATTTCTATTCGTTTTTGTTTTGTGTGTTCTTGTAACTTGTCGGTGGGTTTTGCTTGAATTTGCTGAGAGATTACAGTAACTGTATTTAGATTATCCTTACAGTAACAAATAGGCATATTGTTTTTGCCAATCTGATTATGTTTCTGGAGGCTTTTGAATGTTTTACATGTTTGGGCTGATGAGTATGTTTCTATTCCTTTTACTGATTTGTGTGTTTGCTTGTTTTCTCGTACCTTGTTTCTGGGGTTGCTCAAAGTAGCCTTTTTAATGTTCAATACAGTTAATAGGCAGAAGAAAAGCAAAAATGAAAAAAAAAAACGGACAACGGACCTGGTCCCACCCCTAAACTTCGTGTTGCTAGAATGACGCATTTGTTTGTCATTTACCGGCAAAAAAGATCAAGAAATGAAAGTTGACTGAAAATGGGTGGCTACAACAAGCTTATCTAGACTAGGATTTGTTGAGCCAGTTGAGCACTTAGTAATAGCGATTACACTATTATTATTGGATTCCTAATCCACATTAGAGGAAACTGATATAGATGATTGTTTGTTAGTCTTGAACTCTTGTTGACATAATGATTTTGAGAGTGATATACTTGTTTGCATCTATTAGATGCATTCTCAAAATATTATTTTTAATGCATCCAACAATTCAGATCTTCATAATGCGAGAAAGGGTAAGTAATAAGTCAAATTTTCTTGATGCATAAGTTTGGAATATTTCATGCCTCTTCCATCTTGTATATTTTGTCATGTCTACAATTATCAGCATAACATCAACATATGTACGAGAATTATATTGTTCCCAGTGATACATTTAGTTAACGTATTTTGTGTCTTACCATACTTGTTTCAGGCCGGTCTCTGCATTTCACAACTTGAACCCGATTCAGACTTATATAGGCTGTATTCACTTGTGTTACCACTGTATCTGCTTATACCATGCTCGAGACTCGCCAACGCCCTGTCGTATTCCTTAAGGTTTTCCTTGTATTGGTAAGCATCACGAGTACTTGAATTTTCCAAAAAGCCAGATATTGTGTTATGTCTAGGCATCCGTCCTTCATTCAGATCAGCATGAGATATATCTTTTTCCAGAACCCGAACTATCTGGTTGGTTATCAACAAGTGCATGATATAAGTTCTGAGTATGAGCTTATAGACCATCAAATTAATTGTAGTAAACAAATAGCTATTGCGTACTATACGTCTTTTACATGTAGATATCCTCAACTTTAAAACGTTATTTACATTAACTTAATTTTTTTAAAATTTGCGCATAGCTCTTTTCGTCCACAATAACAAATTTCTTTGACCTCGAATAGATCTCAAAAAAATTCATTTTTCGTCTGTTTAATATTTTTGTTTTAAAAGTAGTTTTTAATTATGAAGTTTTTTATGAGATCAAGGTCAAGGGTATTTTCGTCATTTTTAAAATAAAAAATGGCATATGTAATGATGTTAATTATGAGGGAAATGTGATATATTGAATATTTGTGATTACTGACCTGACTCATTCTAGGGCGAAGCAAAGGTGAGTGGCGCACGCAAGCAGCTGCAGAGGCAACCATGTTGGCCATTTCACCTGCATCATAGTTTCCTTGCAAGCTTGGATCCGCCAGAGCCATGTAATTGCCATCTTCAAGTGCTTGAGTGAGCAGAGGCCTAGCCTGGTTGAATCCATGTGTGTGTGAAAGAATATCGATCAAGTAAGTATAGGAGAAATATATGGAAGAGAACTCACCCAGCCAACCAAGCCCGCCTTCATTGTAGGGTCTTGTGTCCGACAGATTGGAGGACACCCTGTTATGAGCTCCAAAAGCATCACCCCAAATGAATACACATCTGATTTCTCAGTGACTTTGCCACTTGAGGCATACTCTGGAGCTAAATACCTGAAATGGGCACCAACCATAGATAAGTAGGATTGTCAAGTGGGTTTGTAGGGGTTGTCAAGTACATGAACTCACCCGAAAGTCCCGATCACTCGCGTAGAGATGTGAGTAATGCATGAAGCATTAGTTTTATCTGAGAAAAAATTGGCAAGTCCAAAGTCGGAAACCTGAAAAGGGAGAACAGAATGGAAGTCAGAAGTATTAGAGGACCAACTCAACTAAATTCTAACACGCAAACCCGTAAAGGGTTTGAACCAAATGTCCAATTTGCAATGCTACCTTTGCATCGAACTTGAAATCGAGAAGAATATTAGCCGCCTTGATGTCTCGATGAACGATTGTTGGATTACCTGTCAAGAATAATGTCAGTGTCATACCCCCAATAGATGCAAACAAGGGAAAGAGAAGAGAATTGTGCTCACAGTCCTCATGAAGATAAGCTAGTCCCTTGGCAGCTCCTATAGCAATTTTCACCCTTGTTGCCCACTCCATGCTAGGCTGCTCTTTCCCTGCAAGAGCTTTTGTTATAACACAACACTAATGCTGTGGCCCTATGAGACCTAGCATGAGCTTGTAGGAACTTACCATGTAAATGGAAGTCCAAGGTTTTGTTGGGGATGAACTCATACACTAGCAGTCTCTCTGAGCCAGTAATGCAGTACCCAAGCAGTGTCACAATGTGCTTGTGATGAACCTGACTGAAAGTTTCCACCTCAGCCTGAAACTCAAGCTCTCCTTGCTTACTCCTTGTCTTCAGTTTCTTCACCGCTACCTCTCTCCCGTTCGCAAGGACTCCTTTGTGGACATACCCGAATCCCCCTTCTCCGATAAGGTTGACTTTCGAGAACCCATCAGTGGCCTCCTCTAGCTCACCATATGTGAAAGCACAACTCAAAATTGGGTCTTGTGGTGGAAATGGTTGCTTAGAGCTTGAATTGTAGCTTGTGACATGGACTGAACATTGAGGCTGAGGCTGAGGCTGGACTGTGACTATGTCCAAAGATTGTTCCCAATTTTGTGGCATAACAGCACAAGAGGTGTCTGAAAAGTAGTGAAATTTTTCTTAAAAGAATGAAACTTTAGGACATGGGTTGGTTTAATTGATGAATGTTGAGTCAAAGCAACATGGGTTTTTGGAAAAGAAAGTACCTTTAAGCCCAAGCCATGGCCTGCCATGGTCAATCTTTTTGGGGTGCTTTGAATTTCTGGTGCAGAGGTACAGAAGTGCTAGAACTGCAATCAGAAGAACACCTCCGGTTATGCATCCTAGAAAGATCCCTGTTGAGACATGAGATTGTTGCAGGTCTAATGTTGTTTGGTTTCCAATTGACAACGTAGGAGATATAAGAGAAGACGGTGGAGAGACCACCAATGGTGGTGGCGGCGGCGGTGGGTCATCATAGGTTGGGAAAAAAGTTGGTGTCTTGGAAGGAGGAGTTGAAATGATTTTTGGGTCCGGTGAGTTTTGAGGAGGGGCTATTGGCAAATGGGTTCTTAGCTCCGGTGAAGGTAAAAGGTTTGGCTCCAACGGTGAGACCTCCGGCAGCTTGGAATGTGGTGGACGAGAAGCAGCAGGCGGCGCAGCCGCTGTCCCCTCCTCCTCCCCCTCCGCCGATGCTGGCCGATTCCGCATCGCCTCCGCAAGGGAGCAGCACCGCGCTCTCTGGGGTTTCGGGCGGAGGAGTGGTGAAGGCGAAGAAGAAGGCTGTTGGGTCGAGGCTCTGGATGCGGTTCGATAGGACGGGGCAGTCGGAGCTGGTGGGGTGTGACAAGAGCGCCATCATCAAGCGCGTCTCCATTCCCGCTAGAGACCTGAGGATCCTCGGTCCCGTCTTCTCTCAGACTTCCAATATTCTTGGTATCTCTCTATTTCTTCTCTTTCTCTTGTCTTGTAAGGTGAATTCGGTGGCATTTGTACTTCAATTTTGCTAATACCCAGATGGAATTCAATATCAAACTTCATGGTTTTTGAAAAATTTGAGACTTTGAGTACTGGATCCCAACCATTTGCTACTGAAACTGGGTAGGGTGATCATAGCTGGCTCAGTGAGCAGAGAATGCTTTGAGGGAGGGAGGGAACTTGGACTTTCACACCACACCTAACCAAAAAGCTATGGGTGCTATCTTGTGTGTATTCTTTTATTGTATTTAAACTGAGCAGCATCTCAGTTGCAGGCAGTCCCATAAATCTTGACACCTTTTGCTTGAATTCATCTTGCTATTTTTAATTTCTGTTTCTAATGACTCATGGATCTTTCTCTTGGATTTAGATGCTTTGAGATATGTTTGAGAGGTATAGGTGTGTTTGTAAAGTAGTCCTGGGGGATGTTCTTGTTCATGAAATTATTATTTTTGCTGGGCTGAGTTGTTTCGTTTTGTACCTTAGTCATGGGGCATGTGGTCTGTCTGCTAGGTGTAACGTTCTGCCAGATGTGCACTCTATGATCATTTTCTTCCTTGGATCATATTCTGATGTTTTGTATGACCTCGTGATTTCATTCACAAAGAGAATACCCTGAATCATTTGTTCATTGCAAATGTAAATAATTTGATGTTGGTTCTTCTAATTGTTCATTGCACGAAAGGCCTGGTTTTCTTCAGATATGCCTCTCTTTGATGATGTTTCTGTGACATTGATGATATTCTAACATTTCCTTGTATAATGGGTATGAAGAAAAGTGATACATTTCTAACATATATTTTCAGCCCGGGAGAAAGCCATGGTTGTCAATTTAGAGTTTATAAAGGCCATTGTTACAGCTGAAGAAGTTTTGCTGCTTGATCCTCTCCGCCAGGAGGTGCTTCCCTTTGTGGATCAGTTGAGGCAACAACTTCCTCATAAAAGCCCGTATAGGACGCATGAAGGTGGTCATGCAGATATGGAAGATAATGATATGCAAGTTTCAACTGGTGGGCAATGGCTACCTGTTCCAGAAGCTGTTGAAGGCTTGCAGTGTGAACTTCCATTTGAGTTTCAGGTTCTTGAGATTGCATTTGAGGTCGTTTGTACATTTTTGGACTCCAAAGTGGCAGATCTTGAGAGAGAGGCTTATCCTGTACTAGAAGAACTGGCCTTGAATGTTAGCACCAAGAATCTTGAAAGTGTGCGTAGTTTGAAGAGCAATTTGACTCGTCTT
Source organism: Erodium moschatum (assembly GCA_036897745.1). Lineage (NCBI taxonomy): Eukaryota > Viridiplantae > Streptophyta > Magnoliopsida > Geraniales > Geraniaceae > Erodium > Erodium moschatum. Next base: position 8,589 of record JAYMSV010000201.1, read on the forward strand.
CTTGCACGTGTACAAAAGGTATGAGTGGTAGATACTATTTTTTGTTGTTGCCTTACTGGACTCAGGAAATTTACGTCCATATCAAACAAATAAAAATCAAGAGATAGAACTACACTACGCTAAAATTCTAAAATAAAAATTGAACTTCTATGATTTGGAGGGAGCTATACTCTCAGCATGGAAGGCCCTGTAATCTGAATGCCATGTTGTGACTATTCCTTCAGTAATTACCTCCAGTACCTAAATCAACTTTTATCTTACATCAAATATTGGTATGCCAAGGCTAGAAAAAGGATTTTTATTTTATAGAATTGTGCCTCTTTTTGTTAGACAAATTTCATGTATCCTCTCCAAATTTTTATGTGCCTCGTGGTCTGAGAACTATTTTAAAGATGGTTTCTGTTTTAATAATTATGTATGATTGATGTTGCAAGATTGAGTCATCCTTCATATTTGATTTAGAGTGAATATCATTTTGATGGCAGGTGAGGGACGAAATTGAGCATCTTTTAGATGACAACGAAGATATGGCGCAGTTGTACTTAACAAGGAAGTGGAATCAGAATCAGCAATCTGAGGCTTTGTTAGGAGCCGTGGCTTCAAATGCTGTTGCCACTCCTACCCATCTTCATCGATTTGGTTCAAACAGGAGCATGAGTATGGCAACGAACAATGTTTTGGATGGTGATGATGATGTTGAGGATTTGGAGATGTTGCTCGAGGCTTATTTCATGCAGTTGGATGGAACTCGCAACAAGATACTATCTGTAAGTAGCTTCCTGACTATTACTTTTATGTGGTGTGTGTTTCAGTACTAGCTTGCAAATGCATTATTTTAACCAATGAAAGGACTGATATGTTAGTAAACAAGTTTATCACTTACTGATTGACTCTTTTCAATGTCACCGCTTTTAGTATTCAAAATGTGGACATAGTCTTAAAAAGCTCTTCAAAATACTACATACAGTAGTATGAAGATTGTTTAGACTGATTCTGCTGCAGGGAAGGTTGTGATTGATTGCATTTGTTAGAAGTTGTGAATAGAACATTTAAAGGTTGAGTTTGTACGGGTTAAGATTATCTTGGACTTTTTTATCAGCAAGATAAAAAGGGAAATCCTACTCTAGCCTAGTCTAATCTCCCACCACCTGCTCCCAAGCAGATGTACCCACTGTGGTATGAACCTCTGACCTGTGAGAGAGCTCTTTGATCACCAGGCCAACACAAGTGGGCGCCTTCATCTGTAATCTTTGTATGAATATTTTGAAAAGCAAACACTTGGAAAACATCCTCGAATTAGACATAGCACTTTAACATGGTGAAGCTGATAACTTTTTTCATATCCTTGAGCTTGTGTTTTGAAATGTTATTGTATTTGTAGGTCCGAGAGTACATCGATGACACAGAAGATTATGTGAACATCCAACTTGACAACCAACGTAACGAGCTCATTCAACTCCAGTTGACTTTGACCATTGCCTCGTTTGCAATAGCAGTTGAAACCTTGTTAGCAGGGCTGTTTGGGATGAACATCCCGTGTGTATTATACGATACGGACGGGATATTTGGCTTATTTGTCGGCATCATGACAGCTGCATGCGTTTTACTCTTCCTGGTTGTCTTAGGATATGCAAGATGGAAGAAGTTGCTGGGATCATAGGTGAATGTCATTAGCTGTGTTTTCTAATATTCATTAGCTTATTTATGAAACTTCATAGGAACAGGAATGCAGATAAGAATAATGGTAGGGTATTACTTCGAGAATAAAACAAAGTCTCGTGATTTTCTTTGTAATTACAGAAGCTCTAAAGTAAATTTACAGGTCTTGTTGTTTCCTGGGTATGTTACAAGTTGAATAGAAACTTTGGATTCGTTTGTTGTTGGTCATTAGTTTAGTGTTTTACAGAAAGATGAACCATGTGGTCTGTCTATCTGTTGGGTTGGGCCATATGAATTATTATCTCGGTGAGGTATATATTGATGGTTCAGAAAAATTATAAATAGCTTCTTGAACTGTACTTTTCAGGAACAAAAAACTATTCTTTTTTTGTACTTGAGCTGTTCTATTATTATTTATGAAACCATTCATTGACAGTGCTCTTGTTGTCATATATATAATGATGCCAGTGGCATATTGAAGATCCCAAACATAGTATCCAAAGTTACGAGTGTGCAAAAAAAAATTACTTAACTCACAAAAAATTGGGAGAACAAAGATCGAATTAAGAGTTGTTGACGACAAGTTCGGTTAAAAATCGGTGAACCGCTCCTTGGATGATAAAACTAATAGATAATTGAAATTAATTGAACCGTTCTCGGGCTCATCTCGACTTGCTTTCCTCCGCCCAATATGTTGAAGTCGTCGGTGCGTAACTCCCTCATTTTCGTTATGGGTCTCTCTGCCTCAATAATCGCGGCTTCAACCGTCAGAGTATTCTGTCATTTCAAACTTGACCTCACAAACAACTGATTGACGAGAAACCGAAATTTTAGCTAGCTATCATTCAACGTCGATACTGATAATCGAACAACCATGACTTCTGATCCGATTAACCGGATTGTATTTGGCCAATTCTGAACCCTAGAATATGTAATCATGTCTAATTTTAATATTATATAAATGGGTATGTGAATAAATGAAGGATGTCATTGTCATGATGATAGATGATGAACATTCTGGTGGGTTAGGCTATGGTGGGCTCTATCTTGTGGACATGAATGCACATTGTTTGTAGCAGACCTTTCCTTTTGTGCATTGCACACTTCATGTGTTTCTTTTTCTACCTTTTTTCTTCTTATTATTGCTAATCGTTGTTACTAACCTAAACTCGCCTTCTAACTCTACTTTACGTGTCATTAACTCGCAGGTCAACCAATTAGGATTAATTTCGGTCAACTATCAAACAGGTCTTCAATGTCAACATGCATACTTATAGAATTTTTACCACATCAGATTATATCTATCATGAAATGTTCAATATTAACTTTTCAAAAAAAAAATGTTCAATATTAACTTATCTAATGGATTATTGCATCAATCTATCATTTGTTTCTCTCATACTATTTTTCTTATAGATAACCCTAAAAAAGTTAAGATATTTAATATTTACAATTTCTAGCTCATTCTTTTTGTAATTGTAAAAAATACGTTTTATTTTTGTTCTGATTTATATAAAAACTACGATTTTATTTTTAAAATTTAGATTTAAAAATAATAAATAAATAAAACCTAAATTTTCATATTTTTTAATTTAAAACTTAAAAACAATGTTGTTTTAAAACAAATTTATTCTTTTACTATTAACATAAAAAGATTACAAATCATAAAAAGTAAATGGGGGTATGGATGTAAAAACGGTGATGTTTGGGGGTAAAAAGTGGAGATAATTAGAAAGACCGAATATGTAAGATAATAAATTAATAAAAGGTACGTTTACTTTTATTATTTTACAAACAAGCCCCTTTCCTTCCATATTCAACCCCAGCGAAAGCCAGCAAGGACGGGACCAGATTTCAACAAGAGAGAGAGAGAAAAGCTAGAGAGAGAGAGAGAGATACAGCTTCAAAGGAGGAAGCCAAACCCTAGGGAGGGACGGACACACGAAACTGAACTTCAATTCCAACCTCCTCACCTCTCTTTGCGCATTGCATTTCTAAGATCCTCCATTTTCAATCTCCTTCTCAGAAGGTAAGCTTGTCGTCTTTTCTTTTCCATTTCCGAAATCCAATCTGCTTCGTTCCCGCATAAATCCCTAAATCGCGTTTGGTTTCTGGGTTTTGTCGTCCTTGTTCTTCGCATATTGAAAGGTCTATGCTTGTTTTCAATCTTTGTGAGAGATTGTTTGTACAGAACCATGTCGTCCTGCTCCCTATGCCCAATTTTAATTTCTGACAGTTGCTTGCAGTGCTCAGGCTATGGCCAATTCCAGAGGATCATCGAACATCAGAACCATGTACTCCGGAAAGCATGCTTTGCTCCCCCCCAAAAGCCCTTTTCCGAGTACTTCTCAGGCATATGTTGATTATTTCCCAAGTCTTCCAGCTGGGTCCAAAGCTGTTCAGAAGCCTAGAGAGGGGAATGCTCACCACCAACGTACTTCTTCGGAGAGCTTTCTCATGGAGGAGCAGCCTTCTTGGCTTGATGATCTTCTCAATGAACCAGAGACCCCTGTGCGCAGAGGAGGTCATAGAAGATCATCAAGTGACTCCTTTGCATATGTAGATGCAATCAATGCTTCCACCTTAGAGTATTCCACCCAGGATGATTACAAGAACAGAAATATTTCATGGTCTCAAGAATTTGATCACTCCAGAGATGCTCGACGTGCTAGGCCATGGGATTCAACTATGAATGCTGCGAGTCGTGCAAGCAGCATACCTTCTCCCAGGGATAATATGAGCGTTCGAAGTACAGGGTCATCTGCAGCTCAACAGGAGGGAGATGGGGTTCCTTCTACAGCCAGTGAAAAGCAGGACTTTTATGAACATGAATCGAATTTGCTTGATGCAAAATCTTTTTCTGAGAAAAAAGATGCCTCTCATGCTAATAAGTCTCCTGCATCTGACACAGATACAAAACGTGCTAAGCAGTATGTCATTGATCCTATTGTTTTTCACTACATATCGTTCTTCATGTGCTTCATATGTTGGCTGTGATACATTGCAACTTCTGGTATTCATTTTGGCATTATGCTTATTAGTTTTATCGCATATCTATTGCTCATGGCACATGATGCTATTTAGAACTGTACTTTGATTGTTGCCATGTTTTTGCTGATAAGTTGGTTATATGATTAATTCCCTCCCTTTGTGATATTGGTAGATAGTTTTGATTTCTTGATATGCTCGCTATTTTGTTAGTTGGAGCAGTTCCTAAAGTTATCTGTATGAAGTGGAACATAGAATGAGAATGGGTTTGATTATGCTCAATTGCCAAATAGCTGATCTTGCCATGCATGATCTTTGGTGGCCCTCACTGGGTTGTAACAATTAGTAGTAGTAACTTATAGGTTTCAGTACAAACGAAACGGTCATTTAGTTGGAATTAATTATTTGTTCACGACGGGTGCTTTGTGACTGCTAGATCTTTGTTGTGCTAATCATAGTTCCTCCTTTGTTTCCATTTGGAACATAAAGATGTTATAATTTTTATGTGTAAACTTAATAATGGGCTATCTATGTACCTTATTTGCTGAATCTGAAATGCATTTGATGCAGGCAATTCGCTCAGCGGTCAAGGGTGCGGAAGCTTCAATACATTGCTGAACTGGAAAGGAATGTACAAGCTTTACAGGTAAGGATCATTGGAAATTATTTGCAATGATAATTGTGTTTTCAATTACCAAGAGTGAATTATATACTTTTGGAAAAATGTTAAATTCGTACTTGTCCAAACAGGCAGAAGGATCTGAAGTTTCAGCCGAGCTTGAATTCCTCAACCAGCGGAATCTTATTTTGAGTATGGAGAACAAAGCCTTGAAGCAGCGTTTAGAAAATATAGCCCAAGAGAAGATCATTAAATACTGTACGTTTCTTTTCATGCAACAGTTCAGAGTTTGGTGATACATATTTCCTTCTTATATCGCTTTAGATCATAAATTGTTTAGTTCAATAGCAAGGAACTGAATTAGGAAGATGGTATATTAGATTGGAACTGGATAAGTATTTCTGAATTTCCTACTATATATAGCTCATTGTAATGAAGTTTTGAAAGCTGGAAGCACAACTCAATATTTATCATAGAATTGGGGGATGATTGCAAAAAAGTGCCATTGTCAAGTTCAAGACACTTTTTTTGCCATTATCATGTTCAAGACACTTTTTTGCCATCATCAAATTGATAGAGTGTAGAATTACAAGTTCAAGGCATTTTTTGCCATCATCACAGAAGATGGCTATGACTTGCAAAAACTGAAGATAGTATTGGGCACTTTTTTTTGCAATCATCCCTAGAGAAAATTTGTTGAAATGGCTTTAGAGGCAGACTTATGAGAATTTAATGTAAGGATTGTAGTTGCGCCAAACCCAATTTCTAGGGAATGTCGAAAATCCCCTTTAGGTCTCAAAAAGTTCATATATGATAGAATTTTTCAGGCTGTGCTTCGATTATCAGTCCTTGAAGCTACAATTTTCCTGCATTAAACTTTTACTAGAATGTAATTGATTGCCGAAAACATATTGTTTTTATATACTTGTTTCGATAATGTGAGGAAACTGAATATACACTACTGTTCGCAGTGGAACAAGAGGTATTGGAGAGAGAAATTGGAAGGCTCCGTGCCTTACACCAGCAGCAACAGCAGCCACAACCCCAACAGGCACCTTCTAGCCATAGAAGAAGTAGCAGCAGGGACATGGAGTCCCAATTTGCAAACCTTTCCTTGAAACACAATGATGCTAATTCTGGTCGTGACCCGCTGAGCGGTCCACTCCGCATTTAGACTGATGATACAGCTGTGCCATGTCCGTCCATCTCTTGCCTCCTTGGTGATGGCAGATGCTTCTGTGACCATATTCTTTGTTTGCAGGATAAAACTGAGCTCTTCAAGTCTTGATATGCTCTCTCTTTGCCTGTTTTGTGCATTTCGTTTCTTTCTGTTGAATCAATATGTTGAGCGCACCTGGTGGTCGTTACCCGAATACTTGTGTTTTGGGGGTAGGATTGACTCATCGGAGGTGGTAAATTAAATCGGGATCCATGCTCTGCTCTTTGTATCATCTAGTGATGGCTCTTGATTCACTATGTATTTGCTACACTTTTTTTCACCCTATTGGAAGTTACTCACATGGAACTATGGAAGCAAGCCAAACTTGCAATGTTTTGTTGTGAGGACATGTTCCTGTAAAATGTGTTGAATGAAATGGATAGCTCTTGGGTTGGTCAAACTCATGATTTGAATAAGTTTATTATGGTTCCTCACTTGTTGGTCATGTGAAGATTTGGTGAGAAATATAACAGGATTAATGCATTTTTGTGAGATTATTCATGTAGCTAATAATATTAATTAAGGGATAATTGCAAAAAAAGTATCACGTGGCATCACTCTTCACAAGCAGTAGCCTGTCTTTCATAATTACAAAAGAAAATATACTGACCTTTTTGTTGCACTTTGTGTAAAAAAAATATCAAAATGATAATTTTACCCATTAAAAGATAGTAATTAAAAAACAAAAAAAATCTGAATTTCCTTACCTATTTTGAAACAAATTTAAAGAATGCAAACAAAAAAGAAAGCTCAAGGCACTTTCTGCAATTAGCCAAAAAGAGAACTACAACTTACAAAAAGTGAATATTTCAAGGTACAATCATCCCTAAACATTATACACAAATAATAAATCAAAACGGAACAATATGAATATCCTAGATAACGAATCTGCATTAACTTATAAGTTGAAGGTTCAGAATACACATCAATCTGACAAATGCTTGTTGACTATGTCAAGAGCAGTCCAAAGGCAGTGTTTTTAAGATGTGCATCACAATTACATAGACAAACTCAAAATGTGCATAGCAAAGAACATGAGACATTGGAGCTGCAACAAATTATGTGTGCCTTCGCCGTTTTGAATTGTCCTCAGCAAAACGTTCCCACTTGTTATGATCAAGGGTGCTCAGATCATCAAGATCAGCGATAGAAAGCAGATACTGTGTGAGCTTCACAAGCTCGTTGTCACTCTGCCGATTCACATGAGCTTTCCTGAATGGCCTGATGATCAACCCATTTTGTGGGTTCATCACATAATTTCTTCGCAAATCATCAAACATTATAGTGTTCTTTGAGCTATAATACTGCAAAATTACCAAAAATCAAAACCAGTCAACTTAATAGAGACACCCAAGGCTTACAAGTTGGGGATTAACCCGTATAATGCAGAAGCTTGAATTTTGATATGATGCGTGGCATATAAATTATGGATAATCTCACTCAACTATTCTTAAATATGCACATTTACAATCAATCACCCCTAAGGTTAAGAGTTTTTGCTACCCCCCTTAAGTTTTTTTAGTCTCAATTTACCCCAATTCCATCAACCATGGTATGAAATAACGAAAATATCCTTTTAATTATTTTCATGACGGTATTTTTGTCATTTCACACACGAGACACACACAAAAAGCTTAAGGAGGTTATCCAAAACTTTTTAAACTTAGGGGTAGTTGACTGAGAATGGTGCATACTTATGGTTAGCTTAGTGAGATTTTCCCCACAAATTACCTCAGGAAATTGAGCCCATATCAAGCCAAGCGGCTTGCAATCGAAGATTCCACGGGAATCGGATTGAACAGTGATCATCGCTAAATGATCTAGGAGGGCGGTGATCTTGTAGTTGGGATTGTCTAGAACACCGAGCTGCCCCATTTTCAATTCAACCCATTTCATGCTGCAAGAAGAAAACAAATTCAACTTACGTACAAAAAGATTATCGGGTTTCAAATCCATTTGAAGCGTGTTTAATGCCACAAATATGAGTATGCTAAATTAGTAAATTTCATAAATAGATTATGAAGATCTCAAGCAGTATGTTTAGCTTGTATAGTTCTGTGTCACTTGAATCGAGTAAGAACCAGAGTTCATACAACAAACCCCTAAAAATGCCTCAAGCCTAATTTCACTTATAAAACTTAAGCTTTTTCTTCGCTATCTTAATTATGCACTCATTGAGGCCTAAAGACTCCGTAATTAATACTGACTGCAAGAAAAGCCACACACTAATTGGCATGAAATATAATCTTATCCTTCAGAATAAGGTAATTAATTATGAGCTTTGCCTTAACCAATGACATTATGCTGAAGATTCTCATGCAGCTGAAGGGAACTGTAAGAATCTAACCTGGTTGCAGACCATATCATGATATCGTACTCAGCATATGCAGCTGTAAGGAACTCATGCAAATCTGCACACACACAATTTAATTTAAATTGGTTATTTAAAAACATTAAAAAAACAGAAATGCAAATAGGGGTAACTTCATTAACACCACTCCCCCACCCCACCCCCTTTGACCTTTGTTCCTCAAATACACACCGTAAAGGCGAGGGGTTATCAGTAATACACTGTCACCTTTCACTTATCATCATAAACACCCGGATTTGGGACATTTTGTTCCATAAAACCACTGATAAATGAGGAAGGTGACAGTGTGTTCCTGATAAAACCGTCACCTTTTATGTGTAAATCCGGTTTTCTTTACTAATTTCGAAAGGTGTGTGTTACTGATAACCCCTCACCTTTAGGGGGTGTTTTTGATAGCGAAAGGCCAAAGTAGGTATGTAAATAACGTTTTCCCATGCAAACATTTGCCACATAAAAGTCACTTACAAGGTCGCATAAGCTGAAGTGGGTTCTCTGCTGTGGACCGGTGATCAAACAGAGTATAATCTATATCCAGAACCAGCAATTTCTTCCCTTCACGGCATGGATTTCTAAGAACAATCTACACCTCAAAGTGTGACTGTGTGAGAGAGAAAGCATCGCTGCTTTATAATCTTTTCTTGATTAATTCATATAGCTAAGTATGCAATAGTGCCAAAGAGTGACTGAATAATACCGTACTGATCCATAGTTAAGTACAAATTATAAACTGTTGATTTGTGAAAGAAGAAACGACCAACCTTGTACTGATCAATACGTCTCCTTAATTTCTGTTTATTGGCTTCCTTATCCTTTATGTCAATAGCTTCAGCTTGGCCAATTTCAAAATCATCAACAACCTCTCCCATGTCCACTTGGTCCACAATTATATCATCTTCTACAGTACTGATAATCCATCACAAATATCTTTATCAGAGATTAAACATGACATATCATGCACTGAGCTGAAATTTAACCCTCTTCATCAACAATAACTGCAAGTGTGGGGATCGAAATCAGTGACCTAACCCACACTACAATAACGAAGCTTTGGGCTTAAACCCAATTCTCACATTAACTCAAAGCAACCTAACCCTCACTAGCTAAAATCAACAGAAAAACCTAAGTCAACCTTCAAATTGGTTAACCCAGCTTGCTAAAAATGAGATTTTTCCAAATCTAAGTAGAAAAGGCAAAACAGGTCAAAACTCATTCTCCAACGAAAAATGCATTCATATGGTTCACCACAAAACCAAGTTTAGCACAAAATGCCTAGGTTTGGGCCCTTTTCAACCATATTCTTATGTGAATATACTAATATAGAGACTTCAACTAAAAGTAACCTTAATAGGAACTGGAAATTTATATAGAATTAAGAAACAAAGTTTAACCATCTTCCTTCCTATGATGATACATTTCCCAATTGATCAAAACTAGAACTAGCAACCACAGATCATCCTTAAACTAACCAAGGAAATACTCAATTGAAGCAAAACATAGATATAAAAATAAAGGATGATCCTTTTCATCTCAATGATCAGTCACTTGCAGTTGAATAAATTATCAATCCACCATGAACCCACCAAAGAAACACCCAGTTCAGCAAATATAAATAACAAATTAGAATAACAGAAACCCAATTGGCAGAATTCTGACCCATAAAGTATAAAAACAGGAACAAATCAACGAACCCATTTTAAATGCATCTTTAAAACATAACACGTAGAGAGGGAGAGAGATGTGAACCCGATCATGGTCATTTTGAGGGAAGATTTGAGGGGAATCTGAGAGAGAAGAAGCGACTCATCGGCGAGTTTGGAGCCCACTTTGGGGTAGAGGAGCTTCTGGCGTTTGGGCAAAACCTGGGTGACTTCGCAGATTCGGCGCTTCAGCTCGGCTACCGAGTCGTCGCCGCAGACTCGGACGGTGAACTCCTCCCCGCTCCATTTTCCGGTCAGGGTCAGCTCCTCCTCCGTTCCCGCCGAAGACGTCGTCGGGACTGCAGATGCCATTGTTGTCGACAAAATCTTCCCTTTCGCACTTCACCGTGTTCGCGTATCGGACTCTTCTCTTTTTCCGAACTTAAAAGCTCCACGATGACTATTGTCTGACTCACGATAAACGACCCGTCGTTTTGGCAAAAAGAGGGTTAAGGCGCTCAGCTCATCAAATTTAGGGAATTAGGGTATACTAACTTGCCACGTTTTGGTAGCAAGGAAAAACTTCAGATCCATGTCAATGAGATCGGGAAGATCGAAACTTCAGCGAGACGAGTTGTCGGAATTGACCATCCCCGGCTAACAACAAACCGAGAAGGTACCTTGACCCGAGAAATTCAGAAAGCATGAACTCCAGATCCTCGCTAAAGAGTAACCGTACTGGCCGAATCTGCAATGTGACGAGCCACCAGAGCTGCCCACCACCGCCCAGATCCTCGCTAAAGAGTAACAATACTTTTGGTGGCTGGGTTTGGCGTGTGGTCGGACGGGGCGACTCTGCATCGGTTAGGGTTAATTTTACTTTTTTGTTACCGTTACC
>JAYMSV010000202.1:0-19911 GCA_036897745.1 Erodium moschatum
AAAGTGGTTAGAATGGACCAATAGTAACCAACAAAAGGAACAACCACTAACCGTTGACAAAAGTACACACAAATGATGTGAAATACTGAAATTGAAATGTTCTTCCCCACGCGTGTGCGCACTGTGTTATCAAGGATGGTTACAAAACAAATATTCTTTTTGTTATAATTTGTGTAAAACTCGTAATTTTTATCCTCATTATTTAGATTTTAAAAATATATAATCCATATTTTCATATCATTTAATTTTTGTGCACCATACAAAAAGTAAGAAATTAAGAGAAGAAAATTTGTATTTTTTGTTCTTAAATAATTATTTTAATCTGTAATGATAAAATCGTTATTTTGAAACAAATTTATACATAGTGCGACGATAAAGATAACAGTTTATAACATTTTATGCAATTATCGGAACAGAACACTACAAAATGTAAAAAGTAAATATATTATTGGCTCAGGAAGAAAAATAACTATCCAAGTCTAGGGATTTTGTATTCGCCTATGTTTGTGCTCGACAGTGCACTCTTTTGTTCGATTATGTTGCTTTTCGGAAGGACGGGTAGTGTTCATGCCCTTCGAGGGATAAAGAAGGACGCTAAGAACACGAGGTCACGCAGGGCCGACGATCGTGCGTGAAGACTTGCAGCCCAGGACGCGTGGATATGGCATTTGTTTTTCGGTGTCGTGTGATCGAACATCGACATCAATGTACTCAATTAATCAACATTGTTCACGAAAACTATGCAAGGATATAAACTAACAATGTGTTATACATTTACGTTATTGAGTAAGCTACTCATTATTTAACCAATGGTATTTACTTACAATGGGATGCATTTGTAAACACAATTCCACTAACATAAATTATTTTTTGCACATCAAGAGGCGACGACAAAGAACATCGAACGAGTATTTAGGGTTATATAAACTTGTGTTTCACACCATTGCTCGCCCAAGATAATTGTGAGATGGTTCATCAATCTCCCTAATCATGACTGTGTGTACTATCATCCACAACATGGTAGTGGAGAATGAACTACATACATGTGTTATATTGATTTGTGTCTATAGATGAGAGGACATCGACAACAACAACCCACATAGGGCTCTAGATTTCAACACCGGACAAGAGACATTACAAGGATCCACAACTGGATGAGTCGTACCTTTCTTAAAAAAAGACTTAATTGATACATTTGAAATCTCTTTAAAGTTGATTTTCAGCATGAAACCGATGAATTTTATTAACTAAGTGGAAAGGATAAAAGGACAAGTCATAATTTCGATGAAAACCGAAGCGTGGACCCTATAAATATGGCACCCGACCATTCCAGGTGACACCCTAGGGGGAACTTCCCTATTCATACGGTGATCGGCACGAGATATGCAAATAATTTTCTCTGTCTCGACTCGTTCGGGTTTGTGTCGTGTTTAAACACATTGAGAGAGAAAAGGGTTAGGCTTCCGAGGAGTTTCTTAGGAAAAGGATGAGGTTGGGGTCGGATAAGTTCCGAGCCTGGAGGGATGAGGTGTGCCTCATCTAAACACCCCGTGGTGCCCTAGTGCTCTCATTGGGTCCAACGAGGCTGTTTGGCAGGCCTCGCCTCTGTCCCATCGGAGTCGTCTCCCCCTCCGCGGGTGAATGTTCCAAGCTCATTCGTTGTGGGTCGAAGGGTGTCCACCAAACCCTGCACCCAGATGGGAGGACCGATAGGCATGCAGATGGGCTGCATGGGGCCCCTGGGATTCAGATGAGCTTCTCCATGTCCTACAGGTACCGGACTGGTCGAGTATCGTGCGATCATCACTTCATCACCCCCGTTGGAGGCGTCAGGGTTATTCATATGTCGTTTGCTCGGTTCCCAAGTAACGACGAATTCCGGTATCAAGTATGTGACTACGACCTGTTTGTGCCAGGACGTCAGAGGGATCATACATCCCGATTGGTCAGTATGGGGCGATGGGCGGGTAGGGCATGCCCACCAAAATGATCCTCGGAGAGCCGCTAATCTAGGGCCGGGCAAACATCCTCAGGGCAACGTCAGTATCGCGCTCGGACATCTGGACATGAGGCTAGAGGTCCTACAAAGGTGATTCGACCAGCAAATGAGAGGGTGTTGACGGATCAGGATAGGAGCAAGGCCGTTGCTCGGAGGAGTGTTCCATGATCCTCATTGTGCCAAACGGACTAGAGCAGAGTAATGCACAAGCCAACGGACAGAGAAGAGTGATTCAAAGGGGATGGAGACCGTCACGATAGACGTAATCAAGGAGAGACCGAAACGAAGCCAGGAGAAAAAAAAACTAATGGTTACAAGTTTTTTAAAACCGATTATATAGCACTTTATGCTTATCAAAACATTTTAATATTTGGTTCATAATGTAATTTAATTTAATGAAGAAAAAATGATTTTATTTGTTCAATTAATCCACACTAATATCCAAAAAGAACTAATTACACTGTCATCATAGCCTCGAACCTACAAAATTGCATAGTGTGCGCCGAAAACGAAAAACAACAAACCCAAGCAGAGACCAGAAACCAGAACCTCCCCTCTCAGCCTATCCTCTTCCGCCCAACCCAAAATGATGAAGGCGTCGTTGAAGGGCCGGTACGAGGTCGACACGTCCGCCTCCGCGGGACCCCCCCCCTTCACCCCCGCCTTCAACTTCGGCGATGGCAAGCCCCGCGCCTCCATGACCGACGCCACTTTCGCCAACGGCCCCAGCTTGAACGGCCTCCTTCTCGCCGTCGAGAAACCCGGCTCCTTCATCGTCGACTACAACGTCCCCAAAAAGGTAATACCCTTGTTTGGTTCCCGAGAAATTGACCCTACCTTGGAGCTCAGGGTTCCAATTTCGCTCCGTTTCCGACCCATCAGACCGGAATCTATAGTTTTGATTTTGATTTTGATTTTCATCGGGATTCTGAGACTGGGTTCGTTGTGTGGCGCAGGATTTTCGGTTTCAGTTCATGAACTCGATTAGGGTTGCTGAGAAGAAGTTGAATCTGAATTACATTCATTTCAGGAACGATAATCGTACGCTGTTGGATGGGACGCTGGTGGTTGATTCGGCAAATAAGGTTACGGCTAGTCATGTGTTCGGTTCTGGGAATTGCAAGTTGAAATATTCATATGTACATGGAGGGTTGACTACTTTCGAGCCCTGCTACGATGTGGCTAAGAATTCCTGGGATTTCTCTGTGGGGAGGAAGGTCTATGGTGATGATGTGTTGAAAGCCACATACCAAACATCAAACAAGGTGTTGGGGCTGGAGTGGGCTAGGAATTCGAAGGCCACCGGAACGTTTAAGGTATACTTTTTGTGGGTTTTTCATTTTCGTGTCGAATTGTTACTCTGTTACATTCTCTCGTTCATTGAATTTGAAATTGACTTAATCAAGTAGAGATTTTTCTCAGTAGTGGTGGCTAGTCATTGTTTTGGTATTCGATCATACTATTGTGTTCCGTTCTCAAGTATGTGTTATTCAAGTAGGGAGTTTGATATGATGCTTTGTTTTCCCAAATGTTTTTTTCTGTTATCAGTGGGTTTATTCCACATTTCAATCCATAGCTTCTTACTATAGATCTTAGCTGCACTGCACATATTCCTTCCATATCAAGGTGATTGGTGAATCCATATGAGAATGTAATCCATGTGAATAATGGAAAGACAAGTCTCCGAAGTACATGGAAGATTGGATATTGGTATCGTAAAGAAAAACAACTTAGGAGATTGCCTATAGGTGGGTTTCCAGGCATGGAAAAACAGAATTGCATTTGATATCAAATTGGTTGTCTGTACATTAATCCTTTATTGATCTTGAGACATTGGGGTTGGTAGAGGATAATCACCTCAAACTTACTGATCTGCTCTGTTTTTTTGGAATAGATCTTGATTTTTTTGTAACAGCGAACTAGGGTTTGTTCCTTCAAAAAAGTAGCAATTACTTAATAGAAATGTTGAGTATGGTGAACCAAAACATTGTTGATGAAACTTGAAGTTGTTTGGTGAAGGCAATCAAAGCCTGGATATGGTGAAGGCAATCAAAGCCTGGAATTGACTGAACAGTTTTGCTTATTTTCCTCGCACTATTTTCTTTTTATTCTTTTCCACTTTCAAGGGATGAGGAGGTTTGGTTTTATTATTTAGTGATGTGGATATCTTTGTACGCTCATTTGGGTTTTCAATAACCTTTCTAGAAAATATTATGGCATTTTGTTGCTGTTTCTTGTATGTATTATGTCCTCCCAAGCAAATCGAATAACTCCTGCTGGTAAGGGAAATTGATTAATTAAATATGTCTGGATGGGTACTTGAAATTTGAAGTTTCTTTTGGCTGAAATCTCTGATACCAGTGTATTGAGTGAAGGTGGCAGTGTTTCATGTCTGTCATTTTTAGCCTGTTTTTAGATCGAAAAGAGTTAGTTGTGGCAGTAACAAAAGTATGTATATACCTACATTAGCTTTGAGTTTAAATCCAACACTTGTTGGCTCAAGCATTAGAAAGCTGGAGTAATAATAAAAACAATATATACATATAATGGCAGTAAGGGTGTGGTTTGAAGGCGTGTGTTTATTTTATTTTCTTATTGGTAAGCATTAACCTCATCTCCGAGAATTGAATCAAAGAGTCTTGGGAACTTATCAACCACTTGAAGGCCGCCTGTGCTGTGGCGTTGCGGTATGGTTAGACATTTGTTTTGGCTCTGATGTGAATATTCTCAAGTATTTGATAAGGGCTTCTACTTCATTTTGAACAGTCAATTTTAGTCAACTAGTTTCTAATTCTATAATTTGCACTGAACTTTCAACTATTTGAATTTCTACTTGGTTATTTCTTAGATTCTCTTTTTTACTGCAAGTTATATTACCCTTGTGCTGTATAAAGTAACGTGCTTCCTGACACTGTTCTTTTGTTCATCCCAGATTTCTGCATCCCTCAATTTGGCGGAGGAAGTAAAAATGCCCAAGTTAAGTGCCGAAAGTACGTGGAACTTTGAGATGTGATTTTTATACTGGTTCACTTGCCTTTAGTAACAAAAAGCTTCTTCTAGGGTGCAATTCTAGTTGCTTTGTGTGACTTTTTACCCTTAAATACTGAAGCCATTTTTCTGGCACACAACTTCACCGTGGCAGCCTTGATTGTCAGACTGTTTGTTTCTCAATTGAAATATGAACATTTGAGTCTCTAATGTGCTGAAACTGAAAGATTCATGAAAGGTTCTTTAGGCTGATGAACTTGTCTTGTAGTAGCAAAAGGAACTTGAACTTCTATGTGTGAACATGTGATTACTGTGATCTAGATGAGCTTAAACTAACCTATCCTTCTGCTCGTGTATCCATGAACTTTCTTGACTGAGCAGAAGGTGCTAGGAGAATGCAACACTGCAAGAGTCATGAAGTTGTACCCACTGGGGTAGTATGATTGGTCTGGATGGGTAGGCATGCCCGTTATGTAGCTTGGCTGGCCTAGATTAGGTCGAGTGTTAGAATTCTGGTGGGTCATCTGCTTTGGATAGGCGCGGGGAGGGAGTTAGGTTCAGAATAGGATAGCGGGGTGAGAAGGGGTTTTGGGTTGGGTTTGGATTCACCTTTGTTGTTGATGACGAAGATTCACAAGGTGCCTTTAGGCTGGTGAACTTGTCTCTCTTGTGGTAGCAGAAGGAACTTGTATATGTGGGTTTGTGATTATTTGATCTAGATGAGCTAAACTGACCTAGATATTGTAGCTGGACTGATGTCAAGTTTCCATCTAAATCATGGGAACAGAATTTGGGAAATATCATTGAAACCGAATGACTACTTTATTAGGAATTAACGAGGCAGACGCTATGTACTAGACTAAATATACGGTATGATGTTGGGTAGGGCTGTTAATCCAATAGACACTGAACCAACGTCATCGTTTTAATTTACCAACGTCATAGTTTTAATTTTCCGGCACCGCCAACACCACCAATGATCATTATTTAATAAGCAATCAAAAAAATAAATACTAGCGTAACAATAGTCTAGACAATTACAGATTATCCTAGTTTCAAATATATGCCCTTGAGATTCGAATATCTGACTTCAAAGAGATGGCTTGACGATTAGATCAGCCTTAATCTATTGATCAAACCATAATATGTATAGTTGATATAGAAATTGTTGCCCTCCGAAATTGAGATAATGTGTTAATGGTTTTATGGAACTAATGAAATTAAGACAAGGACATGCATTTTGAAGGCATGTACCAATATGTTATTTGTTGTTAGCAATAACCATAAAATGGAGATCAGAACCTATGACAACCAATCCATAACTTTTGGTCAATCATGTATCAAAGTTGAAGACGTTTCCTACCAAGCCAATTACCAAACCAGGTTTTCAAAAAGAAAAGAAAAAACTGGTTTTTCTTCCTTCTCACCGTCAGGTTGCAACGTAATTCTAACTTGACGAAGGGTTGATGCAATGTTAGTCTATGTTTGCTATGAAATACCTACTCAACTAAGAGTTGGAAGTAGGTGCTCCAGTTAGACCAATAATTAGCGCTGTAAGATATAACTGAGTTCAGAATATGATCTCAATCAACCACGGCTAAGCTGCCATACAACCAAGAATCTTGTTGCCAGCAAGTGAATGGTAAGAAGCAAACTGATACGATTCAACTTATTCAGTGAAGCCTCAAACTTCTAAATCAACAAACTAGCATCAGTAAAATTGAGGGAACAAGAACCCAAAAACTGACGGGGAAAACGTATGGCTTTTCACGCACACAAAAATAAAGAGTCATTTCAGGGGGTCTCGTTGGCAACAACGATCAGACAGGAATTGGCAAGCCTTTCTTTGCCATGCTATCCAGTACATCATTGAGAGCCTGACATAGGCCCACAATCTGCAAGTAACCAAGATTACAAATCAATAGGTGACTCAATACAAATGAAAACAAGAGAAACACAAGTTTATATTATTAAAAAGACAGTACAGTCATCACAACCCTTCCTTTTAGCTTCAATTGAAAAACACGACTCTTCGCATGCTGATTTAGGGGCATGGGAAATGAAAGCAAAATTGAGAAACCAGTGTAATAATCACCTGTTGATCCCACTGTTGAAGTTCTTCGGTATCATCCTCAAAATGTATGATAGCTTCCACCTGAAAGATATTTTTCACAAAGCATATTGCTAAGAGATCAAACTGTTTCCTAAGCTGCCCGAGTTTGGGAAATAGGCAATCTATGAAGGGGGGTCGGAACACAAGCACAGACCACAAATATCATGATAGAGATGCCTACTAGAATTTTAGTCATCCATTCCATAAGAATGTACTAGTTTATTACACCAGGTGGTTTCAGACTTAACAAGGAGAGATCAAGATAACAAACAGCTATGAAAAGGTTCAGTTGAAGGCAAAACAGAAAAATCCATAGTTCATCACAATTTAAACACTCCTGATGCTATCACAAATTATCAGTCAACAATTGGCGAAAAAAGAATGTCATGGTACCTGATCAATAGATCCCCTCATTCTGTCCTCGTAAATCATTCTCGATGCTATCTTCTCTGCCTGTAAAGAAAAGTCAGCAAAAAGTCATCTCAGGGGAAAAAACTGCAAAGTGCCATCTGTGAGATGAAGGGCATTAAAAAATATCATTTGTAGTTCATCAGAGCTCAAATTCACCTTAGATAACCAGCAGCAATATTTACAAAAGCAGAATAAAAGAGTAGGAAACGAGGTATAAATACAAGGATAATAATGATAAAACTGTACCTTGTGTGGGGGAATGCCCAGTAAAGCGCCCAACTCTTCAAAGCTATGCCACAGTTACAGGGAGATGTAGAATTGTCAACACATAATAGACCACGTCATACAGAAAATAAAAAGTGGCAATTTCATGTTTCTGACCTTATATTCGTATAAAGTTTACTAGCACTTAGAAGATTGTGCTCAATCATAGCACGATCCAACACAGTAAAATTATCCGGCAGAATTGCTTTCTGTTGAAAAGACAAGATCACATGTAAATACCACAACGCGAAATCTGCATCAAAGCAGGAAAAGATCTTTCTAACCTGGTGTGCTTTCAGTTCCTCAGAAAAAGCATCAATTTCTGGTTTTCTCAAGATTCTCTCCAGATAGACCTGGTACATTTCTTATTAGTTTCTTCCCATATAACAGCTATGATCAAATACAAACAGGGAAGGAAAGAAAAGAAATAGCAAGCAATGACGTGATTTGAAGTGCAAATAGTACCTTTTGCAATATTGGGTAAATCTTCAATTTTGAGCACCTTTCATCCTGACCCAAATTCAAATCCATCAGCATGATGTAAGTTGAAAAATAAAAGTTTCTCAACAACAAAAACAACTATCATTATTGAGTGTGTTTACTTTGTATAGAGTTGCAAGAACTCGCGAACGTTGAGGACCAGCAGCTGCCAGAATTGTACATGTCACAGCAGCAGACAATGCTTGCTCCAATGCTTCTTCATCAATCTCTCTAGATATTATTGAAAAAAAATGGGGACTAATGAATTAGTACTTCAAATGATTGCTACTGGAGTATTCAGCAACCACTATTTCTTGCAACAACAACAAAAACTTCTGAGAAACAATAGCATGTTAGAACACAGAATTCCAAATACATACTCGTCCCCTATTTGCCTCTTCTCAATTTGAGATATGTCATAATATCGTAGTGCTGCTTCCAAAAACTTTCTTTTTAAGTCCAAAATCCTTGCATAACAAACCTGAGAAACGAGGAATGAGCAAAATGGTATAGTAAAAAGCGTAGGCTTCCGGACATACTAAATCATTCCAACTGCTGTCAATACCTTGTACTGCAAATTCAAGGCTTCTTGCTGACTATTGCTAACTAAGAATGAAGCTTTATTGATGAAGGCTTCTGCATTAACAGCATCATCATCCTGCAAAATAACCATTCAAAGCAGCTAGTAATTAATGTTAAAAAAATCACAGGAAAACAGAGAATAGCAGACAGGCATAAAAACAAACTGAATAAAGTTGTTAAGGTCTAGATCTGAAGAACCCAGGCGATGACAAACTTTCTGGTACCACATTAGAGTGCAGCACTCAAGCAAAGGCTCACATAGTTCTAATAAAATTTTCGAAGTATATAAAACCATATTTGTTTAGAGAAGTCATACCTCAAGATATAAGCGAGCAATTTGAACACATTTTGCCAATCTAAAGGAATCATCAATGACCCTGATCAAGTAGAAAAGTGTGCATTATTATTTTGAGTTCCATGCCCTAATCGTGCATTACACTAATACCATTCATGATAGCCAACAAAGTTTTTACTGTCAGACCTCATTCCAGAATCCAGATCAATCCCACTAAGCATCTGAGCAGCTTTTGACCACTGTTGTTCTGATTCATATAAATCCGCAAGCTTCTCCCTGATGACTAACACCTACAACTCAGAATAGGAAAACAATTCATAGACAAGAAAAACAAACCAAAATTACAAAACAATACCATACACACAAATTTCCAGTGATAAATTATAACATATGACAGTCATTACTCATTATCAACTACTTATCTTACAATATAACAATAAACATAAAAGAAAAGAGGTAAGATGACTGTATAAGCTAAAACAATGCCACGATACTTTCACAAAATGCTTCATCCACACTAGAATACCTTGTGATGCAACATACTTCTTAGTTAAAACACTTCACCTGCCCATGGCTAATTTCCTCCTAGTTTATACATAATTCACGCTCATAAAAGTTCTTCACACTCTCAGGTTATACGCTTTTGGTCATAAGGACCTTTTATGACCACTCCATTGAGTTCAACTATTTTTCCTTCAGAACAGCAATCACAATAAACTAGCACACAAAACAGCTTAAGAAATTAAAGCACAATTCAGTGCATCTATCTAGAACAACCAATTTTTTACACGAACCTGTTCCTCAAACGACACGACCCGGGGCTGAATCTGAGCAAGTGTATAGTGTGCAATGTCCTTCTGCGAATCCGGCTCCAACCGCGACAACTCCTGAGCGAACGACTGCAAAAGCTGCCTCGAAACGACCAATGGTACATCATCCGAGAGCACTGCGATTCCAGAGACCAACAACAATCACAAGGCTAAAAAAAACTGAAACAAAAGCCCTAAGTGAAGAAGGAACCGAGAAAATTACTGTGATCGATGAACTTCTTCGCCGGAGAGACGTCGTTCGAGGAGATTACGGACGAGAGAATGAGCTTGTACTGTTCGATTTTCTGCCTCTGGTCCGCAATCGCAGCGGCGCTGGAGCAAGCGGCCTCCATTGCTGCTTGTCTTCTTCCTTGTTTTCGAGAACTTCGTGATCGGATTCGAAGCCCTAAACCCTAGCAAGGATGATTCGGAGATTGACTCAGCTTGTTGCAGAGAAGCTTTTTCTGTAAATTTTTAGTTTCTCCTAATAAAGCTTCTCCGTCGGGCTCTTTCTCGCTCAGAAAACACGATAACTATTAATCACGGCTGTGCTGTGAGTGGTTGTACTATTATTCCACATCTGCCCCTGTTCTCTCAGCTAAATTACTATTGTTATTCTTTTTTGTTAACATAAAAGATTCATTAACCATTAACAAATCTTACTAACCAAACCATACACACAACACGAGCGTTACATTCGTCAGGCGTTCTCGGAGATTCGAGGGACGACTAGCGAGATAAATAGCTCTCGACAAGGGCGACGCAACGTCTAGATAAACAAGTACTAGGTTGTTCTTTCTTTTCCACGATCCGAACAGATCCGCCGATGAAGAGACCCAACCAGTAACTCCACCAATGGTGATAACCACACCCACCAGAAATTCGCCGGTCAAAGATGGGTCTTTGACTGCGAAAATCCGGAAAGGGGACTTAAAGGAACACAAAATGAACAAACTAAACAATAAGACAGCAACAGCGAAACTGAAACACTCCAAGCTGGTCTCTGATGATCGGGGCTGAGATCAGAGTGAGGGGAGAGATGGATGTTGCCGACGATGCAAATTTGGTCTTCTTGGGGCGAGGGCACGGGATGGGGCGAGTGAGCTCGGTAAATACATGCTTTCAAACATTATTTCAGATTATTTATCATTGCAAAATCCGTATGACCGTTGTTGGAAGCAACGTTTGTATTTTTTTCTTTCAAATTTCAATTGTCATGTGGAAGAAAACTATTGGTTGCGGTGTTAGTGTTAAGAAGAGGTGCTGAGTTCGGTTCTCAACATTGATGTCGATGTTGGATGTCGAGTTGGGTATCGATACTCACATGGACGAATATTAACATTTTTGTCCTGCAATTTGCAATGATGAAAACGTCGATCTTGACATTCGACATCTACGAAAAATAGTCGATTATGAATGGTCTAAGTTCCTCCAATCAATCAACGACATTAAAATCGTCGCTAAGATTTATCGAGTCTCCAACATCCTTGAACTCCTTTGACTCGCCGGAAACCAATCCAAAAAATATAGCCCCTCAACCTTCATCTAAATTTCACTGGAAGAACCCAACTATGTTCATTTTTCCCCTTAAAAAGTGACTATTCAATGTCAAAGAAGGCTCTGCCACGTCACGACACGAGAGGTCGGTCGTATCTTTTGTCCTGCATGCTTCCTCGAAATATTTAAAAAAAGAAAAAGGAAATCGCTACGAGCACTCTCAATCGCAACAAAGGAGGAGTGGAAGAAGCGGAATTTAGGAGCGCCCCTATCACATCTCTTTCCGTAACTAGCAACAACACAGTCCCTTTTACCTGTATTCAGGTGTCCTAAGAGAGAGCTCTCTGTAAACTCAGCTCAGCCCGAAGAGGAGACAATCACGATCCTTCGTCGCGCGCCTCGCACACAGTCCTCATGGACAAGACTGGTCAGTCTCTTCACCGATTTCCCCAAATTGTCGATCCATTTTCGTTGTTTTTGCGGCGGTTTGTGTTCTCTCCGATCACACTCTTCCCGGTGATACTCCACTCCTCGATCTCGGTTTCAGTTATCGCTGTCTGTTTGGTTGCTGAGAAAATTGGACGGGAATTGAGGTGGATTTTAGTGAACGTGTAGTTTTCATCTGCCTGACATGATGATGATTGTGATTGTTTTTTTTTTTTGCGGCGAGTTATCTGCATTTAGAGGAGTGAATTTGTTTTGTGTGTTTATGAGTTCAATTTGAATGTTTAGGGTTTGAATTTGCTTTGTTGTGGTTGAGAGCGCGGATGGAGTGATTGCCTATTACAATTGAACTCCAAGTGTGTGTGGATTTGCGTATCATTGATGCGTTTCAGATTTAGAATTTAGTTTTGATTCATTTAGTGTTGTTTCTGAATTTTCCTTCGAAAATTGGATGTGAATTGGAAATTGTGAGGCCTTCAGGTGGTGTGTTTGGTGCATGAATTTATCAGGAGCTAATGTAGTTCGTATTTCCGATTCACAACACTTGAGTTCCACTTTTGCTTAAATTATTGTTGCTTTTGGTGACAGGGAATCATCAGGAAAATGCTGTGCCCCCCGTTGAAGGTGTTTCTGGTGGGGGGACGGCTTATGGGTGGACTGATATTGGTTCCAACCAACTCAAGGGATCCGTTGATCCTACAGAGGTTCCAACTGGAGATCTAGTGCATGTGTGGTTCATGCCAAACACAGCTAATGTTGGGCCGCAAGAAATGCCTAGGCAATTGGAGCCTGTAAGGATTTTCACATTACTTCAAGTACTGCGTTGAGATTGCACATTCGTTATACTTAGTATCTGTAACTTTCTGCATTCATGGAGCTGGCATGCATATGAATGGTCCTCTAGACTGCTTTAGTTTTATGTTGGCGCAGCTGCAGCAATGATTCCTATCCATGATTGTCTACTCTGATTTCCAAAAACATTCATGTCCTATTTCTTGTATACATGATTACTCAATGCAAATGCATTTGTACTTGTGTGGGTGAGAATGTAGCCATTGAATCTGTTATACATTTTTACAGTTGAAAGGGAATGGAAGTAAGAAAAGGCCAGAATAGACTAAGCCCTTTCTCCGTAGGCCTTTACCCTTACAAAGCCTAAAAACTTGGATAATTAGCTTATGATGTAAAAAAAAATGCAATTTGATTCTCGACATGATTCATAGATTTCTTGTTGTTGCATAGTAGATGTACTATTATATGTCCACAAAAATAGTGCTTTGGACAATTTTGAATTGCCACTGTGTTCTGGCCTCTAAAGTTTCTTTTCCCCCCTTGAAGATCAATCTCCTGGCAGCTAGAAATGAGAGAGAAAGTGTTCAGATTGCTTTACGTCCAAAAGCTTCTTGGTGTGGCTCCATAGCAGGAGTTGTTCAGGTGCAATGCAGTGACTTATGCTCCACATCTGGTGATCGGTTAGTTTCTTGTAGTCATTGTTTCGGTTAGTTTCTTGTGTCATTGTTTTGCATGCACCAGACAACCTCGTGGAGTACTCTTACTCTTAAGATTCTCATGCACGTTTTGCCTGTGGACAGGCTGGTTGTTGGACAATCATTGAAGTTGCGTACTGTGGTGCCTATGTTAGGTGTTCCCGATGCTCTTGTTCCCCTCGACCTTCCAGTTAGTCAAATAACACTACTTCCAGGGTACTATTTGCATCAATGATATGATAATACTTCTTTCTGTATGGTATCATCAGTGCTGAATGACTCTTTATTCCTGAAACTGAAATACTTACATATTTTTTATTCCCACATCCTTGCTACAGAGAAACAACGGTAGTTTGGGTTTCCATAGACGTGCCAAGTGTACAACCTCCTGGTCATTATGAGGGGGAGGTGATCTTTACTGCTACAAAGGCAGATACAGTGGGGTACTTTGCTCTTTGTACTTCAATTAGTTTTTTAATATTTTATTTTATGTTGCTGATTGTAGTATGCAAGTTATTTTTAGATTATTATAGTTTTTACCATCGTATTTCAATTTTACTTTTGAATATATATACGTTGTTCACTGTTTATTGTCTGCCTGATTGCAGGACATCAGCACAAAGCTTGGGCAAAGCTGAGAAGCATCAATTATACAGGGAACTTAAGGATTGTCTTGACATTATAGAACCAATAGATGGGAAGCCACTGGATGAAGTGGTTGGTCCTTGATCTATGTTTTGCTCACACATTGGGTTCTTTTAACCTTGGAACTGTTATGATCTTTTCACCTGAGAATTTAATTTTGTTATAGGTAGAAAGGGCAAAATCTGCAACTACATCTCTTAGAAGAGTTCTTCTGTCTCAATCATTTTCTGAGTTCTTTTCTGATAATGGTTCTATTGATATGATGGATGAGGATGCCATTTCAAACCTTGCAGTGCGTGTAAAGTTGAGTTTGACAGTTTGGGACTTCATTCTTCCTGTCACGCCTTCATTTCCAGCAGTGTTTGGTGTATCCTTCATCCGTCTTTAATTAAAGTTTAGGAGAGTTGATTTGACAGCTTAAGAAGATTTACCGTGAGTTTTGCTTGCAACATAATATTTAACCAAAGTCATGATAACCTGTTGTCATACAAGCTCTTCCGTAGGAATTGTAACAAAGTGGTTGATGGAAGGAACATTAGTTACATTAGAGTATTCAGCAGTTACATTAGAGTATTGAGCTGTTTGGTAATGAAGAATTTGTTGCAATGTGACTATGAAACATGTGTTCCTTCATATTTGTTTAGCTGTTCCAAAATTTAGACAAGAATCGAGAAAAAACATTCCCCACTAAGATTGTGTATTGTGAAAAGATAATAGGGACTGAAGCCACATTGTGTAAGTCTGAAAATTATGACCATTGAAACATATAGGGTATATCCTATCGGACTGTATTTTACGGCATGGTAATTTAGTGCGAATTTGAGAAGTTTTATCCGTGTATGCAGACTTCCATAACTAAATATTTTTGTGAAGATTATGCACTGTGTCATCTTTAACTACATTTAGATATCAGATACTGTTATCGAGGACAGGTTTGGTGTTGAGCATGGGAGTGATGAGTGGTACAAGGCCTTGGACCAGCATTTTCAATGGCTTCTTCAATTTAGGATTAGCCCATATTTTTGTAGATGGGGCGATGGCATGCGTGTTTTGACTTATACCTGTCCCTGGCCAGGTAATTTTCCATAGAAGCGGAACAAGGGTTTTTGTATATTTAGTAATCTACTTCTGATATAGTTTATACTGGTTGGTTGTAATATTTTAAAATGATTATTGCATGTCTGTGAAATCTTATTGATTAATTTTCTCCTTTGTAGCCGATCATCCAAAGTCGGATGAATATTTTTCAGACCCACGATTAGCAGCATATGCTGTACCTTACAGTCGAACAATCTCAGGGTATGCAGTTGATTGCCTATGTTCACTTCTTCTGATATATTTTTGTGTGAAGTTAGTCAACTTCTACTGCCTTGATGGTGTGAAACAGCGACGTTGCAGCAAAGGACTATGTGCAAAAGGAAATTGAGATCTTGAGGACAAAGTCACACTGGAAGAAAGCCTATTTTTACTTGTGGGATGAGGTATGAATGGCTGAGCAAATGGTAGGATGTTTGTTAACAGTATAAATTATGTCTCTGTTTATATGGTTTTTATGTGCATCCTGAAAAGGGCAAAGCTATAAGTTTAGGAAGAATTGCAAATGTTGGCATTGAAGAGAAAATTTTCATTTTCTTACACCTGCAGAATTCTCAATGCTGTTTTTATTATTTTTTTACTATTGCACTATGCTTAATTGCAAGCTTTTCTGACTCAAATTAACCACCATCCATTATAATTTTGCCAGCCATTGAATTTGGAACATTATGATTCCATTCGTCACATGGCCAGTGATCTCCACGCTTATGCTCCAGATGCTCGCGTTTTAACTACTTACTATTGTGGTATGAATCATAACCTTATTTTATCTGATTTTTGCTGATAATTAGTTATTGGCTAGTTGGTCCTATCTATATTTGCATCACTATTCTGTTTGAACAATATCAGACACTTGCAGCAAATGATGTTGAAGGCTAGAAAGTATAAAATGAGATCATCATGCTAGATGACTTATATGTGATGGTTTTTGCTGAGCAGACTCTAGATTTAGAGATGAAGAGTCAATATGTGGATCTTGCTCATTGTATTTTTAGCAAGATCTAAAAGCTTCTGTGTACCTTCCCCTTTCCCTAATAATAGTTACAGTGATGGAGGATGTATTTTATCGTCAAATATTTTGTGATATCACATTCTTTTTATATTTTTATTGGTTCAGGAGTTGCATAATGTGATTTGCTGGTGTTATATAAAGTACTTTACGTGCCTGGTTGACTGTTTAATTTCGTATTTGATTATTTTTTTGTCATTGATTTAGCTAGCATATAGTTATAGCGAAGGTCTCTAATGGTTCTCTGCTCTTTATGCAGGGCCAAATGATGCACCTCTTGGACCTAGTCCCTTTGAATCTTTTGTAAAAGTTCCAAAGTTTTTGCGCCCTCACACTCAAATTTATTGTACGAGGTACCATATGCCATATGACGAATAAAATCCACATTGTCCATAAAGATAGGAATAAATAATGCAGAGATACGCGTAGTCCACTTGCAATTGAGTAATATAATATATATATTGTATATTAGGAGGGTTATGGTTAGCAGTTTTCCTTAAAACATATCAAGCTATGTTTTTAAGACCTAGGTTTTATGTGATAGAGTAGTTGTTGAGAGTACATTGTTCATGCACTTTACGTGGTCTTTCTAGATTGTTCTATTTCACATGGAGGGTTTTCCATGCCAGTATGCTTTGGGAATATCCATGCCATGGCTGGGAATAACGGCCTAAATGGTATGAATATTTATGACAAGGAAAGCAATCAGATCGTTATTGTTGGAAATGTTTTGGTTGAAATCAGGCTTGTAATCATTTATTGAATACATTCACTTTCCTACAGTTAATAATCCTAGAGTTTTTTTTATCAGCTTTTAAATGTATCAAGAATTGGTCTTAAGACTATCCTTTATGTAGAAGGGAGCTCTATTTTTGCCACTTGACCTAACAAGAGTTGGTAGAGGCCCAACCAAAGATGGCGATGAAATAAGACTTCAGAGGTACTGCTCCTAGGACTTGAACATGGGTCCCAAAGACCCAAGTTCAAGGCTTGACTAGTTGCCCAAGCAAGCTTTGGTTACAGTTAATCCTAGATTGATTTGAAGCCTTACCTATAATGACTAAAACTGCATAATTGTATTTCATGTTCTTTTTTGTAATTAAACATACACTTGACCTCTAGGATCTGAAAATATGTAGATCATTTCTTTATATGCAGTGAGTGGGTACTTGGTAACCGTGAAGATTTGGTCAAAGACATCGTTACTGAACTACAACCAGAAAATGGCGAGGTAAAATGTATATATAAATAAGGACTTTACCTCAGCTCTGAAAGATAAGTTTTGTTTGTTTCTTGAATCGAGGTATTAGGTGTAACGTTATTATGTGGAGTTCTTTTTAATTCTAAATTTATCATGGGATTCTATTATGGCCATATGTGGGCTTAACTTAGAATGGGGCCCGGTGGATCTCGCATACTAAGTATTTTCCCTATGCTCAAGTACCAAAAGCTCAAATATTGATTCCTCTCCAATTCATTCCATGTGTGCATGATAACTTGTTCTTCGTGGAGAATTAAATGTGTACAGATATGTAGTACGTAATTTTAATGCATTATTATGGCTTAACCAGAAGGAACTTGTATTATCATTTGTATACAGGAATGGTGGACTTACGTATGTATGGGACCATCTGATCCTCATCCCAATTGGCATCTTGGGATGCGAGGTACACAACACCGTGCTGTGATGTGGCGTGTATGGAAAGAAGGAGGGACAGGGTTCTTATACTGGGGTGCCAATTGTTACGAGAAGGCAACAGTTCCTAGTGCAGAGGTATTTGTTTGACCTTTTAGGCTCATATTCATCACGTACAGCACATTAGCTTTGTTCAAGGACCTACTCTATCTTCTCTCTTCTTCAAAACATAACATACTTTTATGGGCAGATAAGATTTAGGCGTGGGCTCCCACCGGGTGATGGGGTCTTGTATTATCCCGGTGAGGTGTTCTCATCTTCACATGAACCTGTTGCTTCCGTTAGGCTGGAGCGCATTCTCAGTGGCATGCAGGTTAGTCAAGATTGTTCATTCAGTATCAACACTTTTGACAAGAATTTGATCTTTAAATTGCATGTTCAACTTAGCCCATTGCAACCACCACAAACAAGCACTCACACATGTACAGAAAAACAGATTAATGATAAACAAATACATATCTTATTGTATTTAGAGCACCTCAATACAAGGCGAATCGGCGAGAAAGGGGGTTAATTGCGAATCGCCCATCTCTGGGGCGTAGGATTCATCGCTCCACTCAATTCCCTCACCTTGCGGCCACTTGCCACGCGAAGCGTGGCTATTCGTCTGGATTCGGCTGGGCTAATCGCCATTGGAGATGCTCTTATAGATTTCCTTGAATAAACCTCCTTATTTTGTCTGCCTTCGATTAGAAATCGAGCAATGACAGTGGTAGAATTGCATTCTGGTTAATGTTTCAATCTCTCATTTTCATTTTCTTCTGGCTCGCTGGTTAGGACATGGAGTACCTGAAGCTCTATGCATCAAGATATGGTAGAGACGAAGGTCTTGCTCTTTTGGAGAAGACAGGCATGTACATGGGTCCTGAGCGTTACACAATCGAGCACATGCCAATCGACATGATGCGGGGTGAGATTTACAACACATGCCGATCATGAACTATTTTTCCATTTCACCGGCCAGCGTTCTAGTTCATCTTTTCGTTTATGTATATTCGTAGACACTTGTATCCTAGGCTATAAGAAGGCTAGACGAATTTGGAATGCCCCTATGGGGTGTGTAAGTAATGCACTTGCATAGCGATCTAGTTGTTCCAAGTCAGATGTAATTCCGTAAGAGAAATCAAGGATCTGTAGTTTAGAAGGTTAGGTGTAATTTTTTTTCCTTATCTAAACTTAGTCTGTTGAAGTTGTTATTGTTTTGAGATCCATCATATCGTTATACTTCGTGTTTAATGCATGTGGTTAATTTCAACAGCATATGTTAAATGTGAGGTTCATTTTTGTAATCAAATTTTCTTCATAAACAAAGAGTTTTGACAATATTATTGGTCACGAAAAAAATGTTCAATTTTAATTTTAAATTTTAAAGGTAGTTCGAGCTCATGCATGTTTTTATATCATATGCGACCGGACGTAGGATATTTATGTTTTATGTTAATATATATAAAATTTGATATTTGTGCATTTTTATATGTTGTCGGGAAAAATACCTTTACTAAAATTTAAACAATTTTCTTTTCCAAAAAAAATAAATGGTAAACAAAATATATATGAGCTACTATAGTTTCTATTCTATAGTATCAGAAGCTTGAAGGAGAAGGTTGGTTTGCAGTATTTAGTCAGAAAATAGATGAGCTATGATTGTATGGAGAGCAGAGAAACAACATTTTTCATCTTACACGAGATAATTACTATGTTGTTTTGCAAAGGACCACCGACTTTGATATTCTGTGTACAAACAATTTAAATCAATTGTCAAGCTCGACGTTTTTTTTGAAAGGAGGACATCTGTCACCTGGGATGCTAAAAAATGTTTGATGACTATAGAAAATATCGGTTGAAGCATGAGATGTATGTCGTACATTTTAAGACCAATTATTTTTTTTCTCCTCCAAGTTAAAAAAAAACACAATAAAATATATTTTTTCCTAGTCTCACTAAGAAATTAAACCGTTGTGTGTTTTTTTTTTTTGAGAAGGACGATTTCATTAAAAGTAAATAAAAACGCTTACAATAATAAACTGAAACTTGTCCCCAGAACATGGGACGACACAACGACACAAAAGCATAACATAAAAGCCCAAATTTTCATCG
>JAYMSV010000203.1:0-19907 GCA_036897745.1 Erodium moschatum
CCCACCTGTAACCTCTTTTGGTAATACAATCTTCGGATCCATGTTTCAAAAAAAAAAAAAAAACAGTCGTTGACACTTCAATTAATACTGAACCAACAATCATCGAAAAATGACTAGTCTGATGTTTTTTTCATCGACGACAATACCACTTACGTCTGATTCGATTCCTCCGATACCAATCGATGTGATCGGTATCTAAGGTTCTGGTGATTTTCAGTCACGCCTAATGAAAGGACCAAGTGGTTCTATATCAACCCCGCATTTCAGCGACCCTACTGACATCGCACGGTAATGGTAGGCGGCGAACAAAAAGTTAAAAATAAAGAAAAAGGAAAGGTCATTGTGATCTGTGTGGGTCCCACTGGCTGCAACAATCTGGGAGTGGCAACTTTTGTTAATCATAAAAATCAGACACGATGATCATGTTGATGTGGAGCTGATAAGCATGCTGATTGGTTGGATTTGCTCAAAGCCTAGGTGGCCAAATAAATAACCAATCACGTGTTTTATGGTCTTTTATATATTTTTTTTACGATATTTCAAATGTTAATTGGATAGGTATTGAAGTGTTCAAGCATCAAGCTGGTCTTACGTTAACAATTGTGTCCGGATATTGATGATCCTAACTGGCACGTCAGGAACACGGTGGCTACGCTAATTAGTTCTTACTAATTTAGGAAGTCTCCTAAGGTCTCGTTTGGCTTCTTTTAATTTCTCACCCAAGTTGATTTTCTTAGTATTGATGACGACGGCTATTTCTCATTAATTAATTTGCCAAATCAATCACGGCTTTGTAAGCGTTGAATTGTTGAAGTCGAATTAGACTTGATTTTGATTTCCCCACTTTGTTCTCAATGTGCTCTTCTTATCAGCTTCGTGGCATGCATTACGGTATATCAAATGATCATGAGATAATTGCATTGAAGGATATTCATCTACTATCGACACGGCTACATATAATCGGTAATGAAGATTCAACAACGACTGTATGTTGTCGTCGGAGATGAATATTCACCACCGACAATATAAAGAAGTTGGTGTTGAATATTCAACAATGACGATAAGCAGTCGTCAGTAGTAAGTATTCATTACTGATGAATTATGTAATACATGGCCTACAGCCTACGATTTTATCAAATATAAAAAAAAAAATTGATGACCTCTGACCGACGAACTTAGTCGACGACTTGTTCGTCAGTAAGTTTCCTAACCGACATATTGTAAAACATGGCACATAACTCCTGTTCGTCGACCAAGTAGCTTCCTACAGTGGTGTGATTCGAATTATAGTAGTTTTTGCACCGGAAAAACAATTTAAGTAAAGAAACTTGAAGAAATATGTCTCGGAGCTCGTTACAACATGTCTTGTGCTCGGTGTAGGATCGGGAACAACTTGTGATGCATGAAATGAAAATCAAATATTTTACAATAGTTTGTGAGTTGTGTGGAGTGATGGATGTGAAACCTAGGCAAATAGACTTAATTAGGACACCATTTGTGTTCCTAATTTGAAGGAGCATAATGCGATATTGAGCTAACACACCAAGTATAGCTCCGGTTGACCAGTCAAAGAGATGAATATATCAATTGGCCCTTGTAAATCTCAACAGTATAACCAAGAGTTGCAATTTTTAACCCAACAGTAAAATACATTATCATGTTATAATTGTGTTCCCGATGCTGATTTCAAATTGAATTAGTTCTTAGAGCATCTCCAACGCTAGTCTGATGATGTTGACTGTTCGATTAAGAAAATAATATTTTAGTATTTTTCAACCAACAATCAGTACGAACATTCAACAACCTTGAATGCTAGTTTGTTCGTGCTGATTATTCGTGTCATTTTCTTCACAATTTTCCAACCGTTGGCGGTTCGTGCCGATGGTGAGCTTACCACCATCAGCGAAACATCGACGTTTTCTCCCCGCCAACGACGAAACGCCGGTTTTACCACCAACGTTGGAGATGCTTTTAGATGAAAGGATTAGATATCATTTTTATTGAGGGAACACAGCAATAAATCTGATGTGGTCCAATGCATGCAGCTCAAATCCAAAGATTGCTTTCAGTAACGTTACGAGTACTTTGGACCCCATTTCTTCATATGTGTCCAGCCCTTTTCATTTCGTAGATAAAATATATACATGTGCACACATATATACAAAGTTGGCTCCTCGATGCCACAAAAGCTAACAACAAAATCTTCACTGAATCTTTTATCGGATACCTTCGACTCTTCAAATCTCGACAACTAAGAGGACTTCTACACTTATTCTTATATCGGATCTTTATACCGGTTGAACATAAATTTTAAACAAAATAATATGAAACAAGTAAGACTATAATATCGTGTTTGAAAATTTAAACATGTAACTCAATTTATGGGTTATGAACGCGGGAATCTTATAATGATATAAAATGTAATAAAATTTGGGGGAAGCACATATAGCAAACAAAGGACAAGTTGAGTTGCGAAAAGATGCGTGCATGAATGAGTAAGTGAAAAGGTGGTGGAAGAATCTGTTGGAGATACTAAATAAAGTCCCAGTTAAAAGGACATCGAGTTTTGTGCTCCTTTCTTTCTGTTTTTTTTCGGACAAAGATTCGCATCACATGTTCTGTCTTAACCTCTTCCTTGTCTGGTTCTCCCTTTAGTCTAAAGCACTCCCTTGCTTGTTGCATCTCCATGCCTCCTCTATGCTCTTCTGGGTCCCATCCCCCGGACGTTGCGGGAAAATGTTTGTGGTGTGTACATAAATATATTATTAGGGGTGTTCATTTTATAACATACCTATGATATTTTTTTGTTTAAGAAAGCTTCATTAGTAAAAGACTTTATGTTCAATAGAAGAGAAGGCGTTGTGACCCTCGATCGTTTTCGGGATTCCGAAAGACATCAATTCTAGGGTGTGGTATCTCCGAAATGAAATAATAAAAGTGTGACACAATTCTTAAACATCCATCCGAACATCTTATTATATTCTACAGTTTATAGATGGTAACCAAACTCTCTGATGGACCCTAAGTGATGCGAATTAGTCTCAGACTGAGACCTAAGTTGTGGGTAGTTTGAGTGCATCAGAGCGTTTGACTTGAACCACGAACAAATAATCACAAGGGATGTTCAGATAAGATTACTATACGGTCATTCCTTCTTATCTACGATCGGGTGAGATCCTCCGTTAGAGACTCGACCGGGCACGTCACCAGGGGCGATGACCCCACCTGCCGGAGATCCGTCGGGAAATAATGATCGAACTTTTGATGACATATACCGACAAACAGAACATACAAAACACAAACAAAAACAACAAGAAAATACATAAAAACACCTCAAGCTAATCGAAGACACGGCGACGCAGAGGGAACATCCATATGATATAGAATGCATTGTTTTTTATATTATGTTAAAATGTGAACAATGTCAAAGTATTTCAAAAGGGATGGACAAAAATCTACCTCTAAAATTATGTAACTTTAGTTTACACCATTGACAAGGTGAGTCCAAAATGGCAAGGGACTTGTCAGAAGTGATGAAATGATAAGTGCAAGTGGGAGAAAGGAGGGGATGAGAGTGATCAGTTGTGACATGAAATGGCTGGACCGACTTGAATACTGTACGTTAGGTCTAGCTTGGGTCTCTGTCATTCTCTCTTCTCTATGCATGTTATCATTGGGGACCAATCATCTCTTATTATACTGAGTGGGTTTATGACACACTATTTATACGGATCGCATTTTTAATATAGGGGTTAATTTCGTATGCACGTATTGTTTTCAATTGAGTAAAAACAAGATAAAGTTTGAGATTGGAAGATAAACATTTTTAGCTTCCGGTATCGTCTCCACTAAGTTGATGGACATCGATCTGTTGAGCTTTTCTGTCGATAATTTATCGAGAGACGAGCAGGTTCGATGTCCAGACAAGGGTGTTTGGGCTCTGGTTGGATTCGGTCTTAGCGAGGTTTCTCCAAGTTCTCCAGTTTCAGGGTTGTAGTGTCGGAGACGGTTCCTTCCTCTTGTTTTTCCTTTGAGTGTTAGTTGGTGGATCGAATAGTTTATTATCTTGTACAAGATTCCCCTTCGTACGTTGATGGTATAAACTGTGATTTACCGTTCTGACATTCACTGAAAGTTCGTATATAAACACACCCACTTGTCATAACTAAAATTAAAAATCAAAACAAAATGTACCATGATATTCATGGCATTGTATCTCTTAATCAACCACATTTACAGGATGAACAAAGATGAGTGGTTGACACGGCGATTCCACGTACTTGACATCACATGATTTACAAGGTTGGACAATTAAGATAATGGTAGTGGACATCGTCAAAAAGCATCACGAGTCTGTTTGATTAGTTCCCTGAGGTAGGGAACCACAACTTAGGATTAAACAATCGAGTGCTTGCTTATCTCATGCTCTACAAAAGTAGGTACCCCTTTCAAAAGTTAATCATAGATGAAGAGTCATGTCAAGGGTAACAAACAAACGGATGAATCCTTGTTAATTTTCATTTTCATCTCACATATTATTTTTTCTGTTAATGGAACTAATTAATCGATCATAGCTGACTGATGCATGATTATATATGTTGATAATTCAAACACATAATTATACGGATTTAGTGTTCGAGTACCACCGTGATAATTGAGTGCTCCTCTCTATTTTCTCTTTCAAACGTCGGACGTTTTTATGGTTTCTTGTGAAGAGGTACGTCGTTTCAGCTTAGCTGAAAAAGGAGCCCATCTATGCCTCCATGTTTGTCCTTGGGGTCTTGGATCGATCGTTGCGTATCCTCCGTACGATAATGTGGATGAAGACCTCCTGGCTTGGGATGAAATGATGACGATGGGGTCATTGTGGTGCAATTCAACCCGAAGATACTATGTGATTCAGATGCATTGCGAGGTATGTAAAACAACCTCGCCAAAAGATATGATCCACTTAATTGGGTGTCGGGTGGGGGCTGGAGGCCCACCCCCACACCAACATGGCTTGGGTCTCCTTGGCCTTCTTCGATGGGATGAGGCAACCCAGATGGTCCTGTCTAGCTCATTTTGTAATGGATGTTGATTTTGTGGTTTAGAGCGCTGATAAACTTGCTTTTGATGTGATCCCGGACTTTAATCTCGACCTTGAGGACTCGTCTCCATATTCATGTAATTGGTTTAAACGGTTAACATACAAAGTTTATAAAAATGTGTGAACATTTCACTTTTTCTCCCATAATTTACACACGATGCACCATCTTGCTCACATACTTGATTAATGCTGGACAACCAACTTTAAGCATTGAAACGTCCTTGGCTTTTGCGTGATACACATACCGTTGCATTCTGAACAAACGCAATTCTTGTCGAAAGGATGATACAAGTTTCCAGGAGAAAAAATGCAAGCAGATATATAAAGGAGGCAAAATTATTACATTTCCATAAAATCAAGGAATAAGACAGTTGGTTTTAGGGTGCACATTGATGAGAAATCTAAAAAAAAATGATAGTAGTAGAAAATCACACTTTGGTTGGCCATGTTGCTTGAGCCGACATGATAATCCCAACGATCACTCCAAACAACCCTAATGCACTACCAAAGATCTCGATCACAAGAATCTTTACAAACAGTGACGAATTTTGGGCATCAGAGAGTGCACAGCTGCTTCCAATTATCCCAACGCACAACCTGGGTGTCAGAATCACAAATTAGAAGACGGCAACAAATAGCACACTCTAGTCAAAATTAGTGCGTCCATCTTCTTGCACCCATTACTAATGATTGGACAAACATGTAGCATTTCCCATGTTCATAACTGGATAACAATGGTTTGAGTGACTAACCCACAGACGAGGTTTGCAAAGCCCACAATAATTCCAGAGGCAAAGATTGCATATCCCGCTCGAAGAGATTCCGGATCATATATCTGGGATTTAGGAACACTTTCTAACTTTGTTTGTAGGATGATCGCTACAATAACCCCGTATATCGCAACAGCTTCACAAAAGATCACACTGAGATAGCAAAGACATTAGTTATAGCATCATTCCAAATAATAGGATATTGGTATTTCTAAGAGCATATAAAAATACATAAGAGAGAGACTGAAGATGCATGAACAAATCCATAAATGATGCCATATAAAATGCTCCCAACTTTACTTCTCTGATTTGTAGCAAATTAGGAACGACAGACCACTTGGGTTGGCCCGGTGGTCAGAAAGCTCTCTCACCTCCTTGAGGTCAGAGGTTCTAACCTCAGCGGGTACATCTGCTTGGAAGCTGGTGTGGTAGAAGCTAGGTTAGGAATTAGACTAGGCTAGAGTAGGATTTCCCCGTTTTCTTGCGGATAAAAAAAAGGTACGACAAGAGGAGCTTTAATCACAGGCAATTCTAAGAGAAGTTATTAGAACTTAGAGATACAATACTGTAGGTTGTGGTCTTTATCTGAAACTAACCAAGACTAAACACCCAGGTTAGCCTTTCTTCATAAACAACAGGGCGAAACATCAAACTCACAATTTTTTTGTTTTTATTTCTTCACTTTACAGTTTGTAAGGTTTGTAGTAAAAGTAAGTTTCATGATCATTGATCACTATAGATTAGTCTTTTTTTCCTGTTGAAAGACTCAATTCATCTACATTGAATTATTCTGATCTAAATAATGGCCTAATCATATATCAATAAGACTAAGGAGACATCTATGAAACTTAACCCAAATGATAGATTTAATTCGTGAGCAACACCATACCGTAAATGAAATAAAGTAGATTGAAGAAATCTAAGAAAATAAAAGATCTTATTTAAGTTTCAATGCTATTGCAACTCAACACAGTTAGCTACCATAGTTGTCAAAATTATCAGTTGACAAATGACAAATTTGGCACCTAACTACTACATGTAACAAACATAAAGAGTATGTATGTGCTTAATTATAATGCAATGCCAAAATCACAAGATATCCTACGATATTGTACCGGTATCTTATAACTGAGAGAAACCTAAGAACTGAAAGTGGGGAATTAGATTTCTTTCACGTGGAAAAGTAAAGCACAAAACTCAAGCTTTATTTTTTTCCCGTGAAAAACACACACAAAGAGAGCTACTTTACTAAAATTTGTTGTTTGGGTGACATTCAAGCCGACCAGCGTTTTAATATTGCATACCATCTAAAGTGTTCTCCATATCGCAAACCTCACAGTCAATAAGTAGTAACCTGTAAAGGTGAGGATCGGCATGGAACATCCACAGAGGAAAAGGCTGAAATTTATCTCCTAAACGTGAAATATACCCAAATCTTAATTGCCAATGCAAAAACAAAGTTCAATGAAATTTGGGATCTTAACATCTAAAGTAGTCTTATTTTGAAGATTTCAATCGAAACAAAACAACAATCCAATCTCCTTAGAAGTTAAACCCAACCCATTACCGAGAAACATATAACATACATCATTGGATTCAATTTAACATCTCAAGCAAAATCCACATCCATCAACTACACTAACACAACACAAATTTTTTTAAAAAAAAAGTGCAGGAGCAATCAAATTTAAAATCGATTCGACTAAAAATTATGCGAATCAACCCAATTACCTAATAAGATTCTTCGAGGTGATACGCGGAGCCTTGATTGCAGCGCCGATCAAACTACTACCGGTTATATAGATTCCCCTAACGATCGGAACAGAGAGGGGATCAAATTAGAAGAAAAATTGTGGATTCAGACAATATGGAAACGAGGTAGAGTGGTTACCAGGCGGCGCCGAGGACGGAGACGCCGATGGAGATGGCGATACCAATGGCGGAGAAGGTATAGGGAGAAATCCGCACCAGGGCTCGTGCCCAAGTGCTTGCGCTTCCGACCACTATTGCTGTTGTAGTCATGGTTCTGGATCTCGCTTCTCTTCTCTTCTCTTCTCTTCGTCTGTGTTTTGGGTTTGTGTTGTCCTCTATCTCTATTTGTGATCCCACTACAGTGTTACTTACACGTGCCGTCTGCACGTGTGGGGATGTGAGGCAAATCAAATAAGAGCTATTTCTGAAGATTTTACATGCCTACACTAATATTTTGAGATCATTGAACAATACAGTTAAGTTTTTTTTTTATCGTTTTCGTTACTGGGACTTAAGAATTATCCAAAATACCCTTTGATTAAATTAGATGTGTCTGAGGTATGTCTTCCACGAATCTTCTAACGTTCATATTTGTTGTTTTTGATTGACGTAGAGAGCTAAGTGAGAAGTGAGATCTAGCGTTGAAGCTGAAGTGAACCCATTAAATCGGGGGTGAAGATGGCGAACCCACGAGCATTCTTACGAAGCAGAGATATGGTCTTCATCTGACAACGAGAACTCGGATTAACATATATATGAAACTCAATTTCGATTTGTGAGTGTTTTATGCCCTTTCTTGTCTATTGTGCACATTGAATTTTGAAGATTGTTGTTGAAGTCGAGTCTCGGAACAGATGCATCGTATACCGATACTTTACCCTCTTTAGCAACTCTCTCGACCAGATCTGACTATTATAGCAAATCACGGCTGGATCACAATGTTCTGACCTTCTTTAGTTGTCCCCGGCTTGTGTTGCACCACTGTACCCCGTTTCCCTATCCTCGAGCACGTCATCCCCACCAAATTTGAGATGTGTCAGACGTTGCCTAGGTCGGACGTCTTCGCCCCTTTCCCTGAAAGCCCCAAAAACAAATAAGTTAGATCGAGGAAATAATTGTGATATGATTTGATATTTGTAGCATTCATATGATAAGTTACAAACACGTCTCTTTAGGGAATCACGAACATGAGTTAATTAAACTAACTATGAACATCCACAGCCTTATATATGCATGTATACAATTAACCTTAAAGGTATTTATTGTTGTCATGATGATGTCCCAACCATCCACAATGTGGACCACGTGTAGTATGGTAACTTGGGCTTAAAACAAAGGAGCTCCTTGATGTACATTTGTAAGAAGCTTCCTGGAAACAACGCGAATAAAAACAGAAAAGGGAGCTTGTAAACAAGTTGAACTGAGCTTGCAAATCGTCAACTTCAAGTTGGGCTTTACTTTGACCAAGATGACACAAAGATAAGAGGCCCAGCCCACCACATTATCAGCCCATTGTGGGTCCCTTACTGGGCTGCAAGGGAATTGTTGTTGCCTTGTTGGAGTGCAGCGAAACTAATTTAGAACATTAAGTTGTTAATTTACTTTCACATACCACTAGCACCAGTGGTCTAGTGGTAGAATAGTACCCTGCCACGGTACAGCCCCGGGTTCGATTCCCGGCTGCTGCAATCCTGGCTGTGATGAAAGCTGCGCCAAATGGGATGGATGGGTCCATCTCGATCGTCCATTCGACGAAAACGTGCGCATCTGAGCCTGATTTTTCACTACCTACCATTTGCTTTTATCTTTGTGGTTTTGGAAAATCCTTAATTGCTCTTGTGGGTATTTTATGCATTATGCAATAGACATGTGGTTATACTTATTTTGGTACCATGGTTGTAGAAATCGCTCAAGTTGGCCGGACTTAACTCTAAGGCGAGACATGGTATCGTCTTCCCCCATCTGATCTACTCTCGTTGTCTCTGGACCGGCCCTAGTGAGGGTTTGAACATTGACATACACAATTTGCTCTACATTGGCTTGATATCTCAAGTATAAAGGGCACATGAAGAAAAACAGCAAAGGCCAATTATTTATAGTCCTTCATTGTTGTTGAGAAGAGAGTAAAACTCCGAGAAAGACTGCAGAGACCAAAACCCCACAAAGTTTAATAACAATGTGATGCATGCAGTGCCCAAACACACCCTTATTACCATGAAATCTGTGGATAATTAGCAACATTCAAAACAGTGACATTTTAAGGGCAAGCAATGACCAAAGGGCCAACTCGTTACTCTAAAAACAAAAAAAGGAAATCGTATTTGTAATGGAAAAGTTTCCATATCTCATCCTCGAGAATGACAACATTAGAGATTCGTCTTGATGAGTAAGGAAGCAAGAAACTTCTGTCGCACAAGGAAAGATGAAAATCTTTTGAGCTCATCAAACACAAGGATGATTTGGTGTTGGTCCACTTGCAGCTCCTCTTAACCTGATCCAAATCTATGTATGATTGTGTTTCTTCTACTCTACTTTCTTCTCTTTCTTGGCGGGTTTGCTGTATATGATTATCTGACTCATGAGGATGCCATTCAGCAGGATACCAAGTACAGACCCCATAAGAACTTCACAGAGTTAGGGAAAATAAATCGTTAAAAAGTACCAACAACAATCAAATGGACTGGGGCATAGCATTCCAAAATTTAATAGACATTGGTGAAGTAGTGAAAAGATATATTGGGTTGAAATAGTATGCATGATCCTAACTAGTATATAAGTATGTTTCTTGTGGCGTGGCATATGATACTTCATTCAATGAGAGCATATAATCATTTAAAAACAAAAACAAGTCAAGGATACCACTGGTCGGTGCTTTTTCCTGAATGCTTGTAAAAACTCTCACTGCAAAATGAGAAAGTTAATGAACAAGTATTTACACTGTATTGGACATACACCATAGTACGCTATCAAGCAGTGTAACTACTATAGGGGAAAGCTCACCCATAGAGCCACAAAAATTCAGAAAACTTGTTATGAAGCTCAGCTCTCCTGTATTTTTGTTCTGCCAAAAGCACAATTATACATTAATAACCAGTAACATACATGGATGCATAAAACATTGAAAGAAATGATGGGACAAAATGGAGTCATATGTAAAAAACTAAAAATACAACAAAATGACAATTTTATGATGCCCTTATTCAAAAAGTTGTAAACAAAAAAGGAAAGCTTGAAAGTCCCTCCCTCCCTTTTCTCAGTGTAGAATGTAGATGTATAACAGCAGAAGTAAAAGATAACCCACAACCTAAGCATGCTTAAATCTTTTTATCCACTGAAGCATGCATGTGTACACGAGCATCAAGAAGCATATGCATAATAGACTCACAGGAGGTGAATACTACTTCAACACCAATTAAGATGCCCTTCCCTCAAAATAAAGAAAAATACGATGCTACTAATTAACCTTTGTTAAAGCAACAAGTAAACCATGAGTCCATATTTCAGTTACAACTTTGAGACAAAGTTCAACCAGAAATAACATCAACAACAAAATGTAACCTTGGGAATTCAACTTACACTGAAATTAGCCCATATTTGTGGAACTTTGGCGCAGAAAAAAATTCCATGCTGGGACGCCTGTAAAATAGCATTGCAATATCAGCAAGTTCAATATAGTGTAAACCTAATTTTTTTTAAAAGAAGGTAATATTCGAAATGACATGGTTGTTATGCAGATCAACATTCTCATAAAAAATGTGAAGAAGAAAAAAAAATTAATAGAAGAGGAGAAGTGGATAGTGTACAAGAGAATTAGCAACTCACATATAGAGCTTCGAAGATGACAGGATCAATCTGACCAGCTAGTATGGTTGGTGCTACCGCACAATATCTAAAACACCATCATATCAAGGGAAATACTGACCAAGTATCTGATTCTTGAAGAAAATTAAAAAGAAATATGGAAATGCAAAGAATGACTCATATGGATGTCAAGAAGGATACAACAATGCCCTGATCCAAATTTTCATTCCCAAAGGCTGAGAGTAGTAGTAGATGATCGCAACCAAAATCAGAGCTGCAACAGAAAAGAAGAGCAAGCATGTTATATCTTGGAAATTGTAATAGAGGCTTTTCTCAAAACCTAATTAACTAATCCATCAATGTTCAAATTACATGTCTTGAATGAAACTATAAATGCATACAAAAAAATAAGTTCACATACAAATATGTTGACTTAAATCCTAGTATCCTAAATCAAACATCCTCGTATTGTTTGCTATTCGTATTCTGTGGCATGTTGCAGCTCTCAGGCCTATTTCAAACTTCGCAGTTCGGATAGCTGCTTATTTTGCCAGCCTGATTAACAACTGCCAATCCGACTACGAATTGCAGGGAAAGTAGAGAACAGATATCTTATAGATGAACTACCATTTCAGAAAATGACATATTAACATCACCATTCTGTCAATCAGAGACCTTATGTAATAAGTATGAGGTCCATGGTTCCAGCCCCATGCTTGTGGTTATTGCCGGTGAAAATTATAGCCATCAAGTGTTCTTCTGGTTATGTCTCATTTTGCATCTTTTTCTTTCTCATTCATCAAACAAATAAAATTGAAAATAAATAAACTTATTTACATGAACTATGCTTATCCATTCCCTTACTATATCACGAAACAAGAGCCAATATGGTTTAATTAATAAGTTGGTCTCACATTACAAAATTATGATCTTTCCCACTGACATTTCTTTATCGAGCAAATTTTCTCCCTCACATCAAACCATTTGTTTCAACTTTCAAAGTTTGCTCATCAGTATCTAATATCCCAGCAAACAATAGAAGTCCTACTGAACATACCTTGTATCAGCAGAAATGCCAGTTCCCCATAAGCTGAAAATGGAAGTCCTTTGTGAACACAATACGCTAGAGCGATGGTGTAACCAACCACTTCAAGTTCGAAGTATAAAACACTAAGTCCTCGTATACTCTTATTTTGCAAGATTTTTAATATCTGCAGTGTAGAACAAACAAACAACATAGTGCCCAATGATACATTTGTCATAGAAAAACACTGACT
Organism: Erodium moschatum; assembly: GCA_036897745.1. Classification (NCBI taxonomy): domain Eukaryota; kingdom Viridiplantae; phylum Streptophyta; class Magnoliopsida; order Geraniales; family Geraniaceae; genus Erodium; species Erodium moschatum. The sequence goes on from JAYMSV010000203.1 coordinate 12,690, forward strand.
GTAGAACAAAAAACATCATATTGCCAAAAACATAAAAGCCAGAAAGCATTATGTGGAATTCACAATACTAGTTTACGAACTGTTAAGCTTCACTCATAAGAATAACAAAGTACACTGTTGCACTGCAACTGAAGAGCAAAGACACGATGAAGACATCAAAGAATCAAACAAGGAGACATGGCTCATTCCACTGATCTTATTTTCATGTACCTCCCAAAATTTGGTAACAATAAGTGTATAGCAGTTATGTCAGGGGCATGCCTGTTTTGAAATACAGCTACTGAGCTAAAAGGCCTAAAATTACATCTACCATTAGGAAACGCAAAAGCTTCAGTTATTCAATAATATTGAGCTAACACCACATTTTATATTAAAACAATTAAACCCACACACTCCAATATATGTAAACCTCTGGGATCTGTTTCAAACCTAAAACAGGTAAAAGCCCCACAATTAAGGAACTCAACTGGGTTCTTTTCCAGCATAAAAACCCAATTGCCTTCGAGGTGAAATTGACAGAACCCACATGAAAATTCACAGGATCAGATACATAAATGGGTTCCAATCCGAAAAAGAAGACAACTTTCAACGAGAAAACAAAGAAGTAGAACGAACGACTGAAAAAAATTACGACCGAATCCGAAATTTGACAGTAAATTGAGGAAACATTAGGGTTAGATGCAAAGAGAGGAGATTGAATATACCTGTGGGAGCTTGACGGTGGTGGAAGCAGCGACGATGGTGTAGCCGAGAAGCTTAGAGATGAGGGGAAGCAAACAGTCCTTGGGAGGGAGCTTGCCGTTGCTGAGGGAGGACAAGGCGCAGCCGAAATCGATACCCATGAACACGAACTCCATTTTTCTGAGCTTGGCGTCTGAGCCTGTGGATCCAGCCACTCTCTCGTCTCGGTCTCTCCGAGGTCCGGTTCCGTATCGAGAAGAAAAGAGACGATGCGCTGTGCTGTAAAATTTTAATTTTTATTTTTATTACGGTAACGCCACTGTTATTTGTATACTTTTCTCGGAAAAACACTTCTACTACCCAAAGATAATGCGACAATCAATCTGATTTACACTTTTTCTTATAGACAAAAATGCTGTGGTGGATGCAAACCTCGAATATTATGATTCGAGGGTCGGGATAAGCAGAAACTTTATATATCGCGACAAAGAGTAAATTGAGCCAAAATATGGACAACATTATTTAGTGATCGCTTTGTAAAAACAACCTTATAATATGATAAATAATGTTTCATTTATTGATTGGACGAATCAGACTAGAGCGTCTGCAACTTCCAATCAGTAAATGAGACATAAAAAGATGGAAGTTGCGAAACCCTTGATCGATACCATTACCAGCACTCAGGTCACAAAAGACGAGCAAATGCTCTACAGTTTCACGCAAATAAGGCATTGATCCATGATTGGCACACGTCGGTTCACCAAGTTTGGTACAAACTACCAACTGGTTAAAAAGAAATCAATGTTAAATTAAGACGGTTAAAAATTTCGATCCAATGCAATAAAAAAATATTTTCATTTTTCATTTGTTTTTATGCGGTTGTTATTCTCTGCAACCATGCAAATTATATCTCATGTATGACTTTCTCCTTTTTTCTATCTTTACATGGATCAAGCTAAACATTTAATCAGCTAACTTGCTTGAAAGTTGATGCATGTGAAGGAAATTAGGAGATGTTCATATTGTTATTAATCCATTTAATTGTATAAACTGATAACAATGAATCATATTAAGTCAATGATGACAGAGTGAAGATGACAACTCAAGTTCATTCTTCAAACATAATCATTTCAATAGCCACATAAGTGGAGTTTGATCAAACCAAAGTTACATGAATCATTTACATATGGAATGACTTGCAATTTGTCTTTGGATCAATAAATGTATTATAAAAAAAAGCTCTACCTTTTGAAACCGTAAGAAGAGTCCCTGACCTTTTTGGATTCATCTCGATTATTATAATTCGGACAACCCTAACAAATCAGAGTACTGAGACAAATCTCAGTCTCATTCAAATTAAGGGGAAAACCTAAATTCTTGACCATAAAGTCAGAACGTAGAAAAAGATCAAAATCCAAATTTTCCGATCATAACCACAACAAAATTAAAACACAACAGAATGACTTGCAATTACTGCAAACATATATCTCTTCCCTTCCCGTGACATCACTTTCAGATCGACACATCGAATCTAAATTCATCCAATTCTTATTACATGTTCCATGATACATTAACATGGTTACATCATCTCTGTCCTACAGAGAGCTGCATATAGAACAAGTACCTGGTTCATGATACTGATACAGTGCATATATTAAAATCCTAAAGCGGCTACTGGGGACTTGTAGTGTACAAGTAGCTCACTCAAGTTGCAATACCCTACAATCTTGGGGCCAATACATAACCTCATCTCCTCTGATCATTAGACACTTTCTCTCTTGTGTCTCCTACGGACCAAGACATACCAGCTTTGACATCAGATGGAGGGTCCGGTTAGTCTTGTATCCAAAAAGATGTGGGTCATGCTCATATCATGAGTCGGGGTTACGGAACTTTGGCCTGCACTCTTGAAGGACACATGGCGCAGAAATTCCTGAACCACGAGGACTTGTCTGCTCCAGTGTTAAACTGTGTGTCCCACATTAAAAATGTGTGTATGAATTGGTTACTTGACAAACATATCGATTGTCAAGTAATCAATTCATACACACATTTTGACTTGGTTGGATCAGGTTTTGACTTGGTATCAGAGTTAGTTTGGGCCTGTGTTACGAACATCCCCTTGATACCCGAATATGCCAACATGAAGCTAAGTTGTGTTGGGGCCCAAAGTGGGGAATGGGAAGGTTCTCTTTTTCCTTTTTATTTGGACAGTGAGCACCACCAGTGGTAGCTCTGTTCTCTCATGTTGGCTACAATGGAAACTAGAACTCCTATGCTTAGCTATCTCTTGCAACACACACTCAAGAGCTTGTGTTCTTGTTCAAACTCTTCCAAATGGGTCTATGCTGTCTTCTGGAGGATACTGCCTAGGAACTACCCTCCTCCAAAGTAAGAACATCTTGGATATGCCACAAGATCGAAACGCTAACGTGTTAATTGATCACATTGCTCCCTCTTTCTTGCAGGTGGGAATATGGAGGAGGTGCTCTCGATCGTTCCAAAGGAAGCAAGAGGAATTGGTAATGACTAATGAGTTGACATGTTTCTTCTCTACTAGTACTCAATTTCTGTTCTTAATGCCAGTTTTCGTTTTAGGATTCTTGTTTGGGAAGATGGGTTCTGTGATGTGCTCGAACGCGAGAGAGCTGGGAGGTTTGCAGCTCACAATTTCTTCAAAATGTCCCATGAGGTCTATAACTATGGAGAAGGGTGAGAGATTTTTCATTTAATTTCATTTCCATTTCATTTCACTTGCTTGTTTTGTGTAAACAAAAATGTGGCATTGCAGATTAGTGGGGAAGGTTTCTGCTGATAATAGTCACAAATGGGTTTTCAGAGATCCACCAAATGAAACTGATCCCAACTTCATACCCTCAAGGAATGTGACTACTGAGCCTGTAAGGCCAATTTTAATCTTCTTTTATGCTTCACAACTTGTGCTTGAAAACTCTGACCTTGTCTTCTCCGTGCAGCCGCCAAAGGCGTGGGAGCTCCAGTTCAATTCAGGCATTCAGGTTGGTTCCTTCAGATACACCCACAACAACATTGATGAAAGTTTCTGTAGAGCTTATTCGATTCAACTATCTTTACATTTTTGACAGACAATTGCAGTCATTTCTGTTAGAGAAGGCTTAATTCAACTGGGTTCGTTCGATAAGGTGTAATCTCTCACTCCCTTACCACTTTTCTGCATAAACTCAACTGAGTCATGACTAATGCCTAAAGTGTGTGTTGAAGGTGGTGGAAGATCTGCATCTAGTGATCAGCATACAGAGGAAGTTGAGCTACCTCCAGAGCATGCCACGAGTTTTTCCCATCGAGAGGCCATACATTAACGATGCCAAGCGCCAAGTAAGGGGGGCAAAAAGGTTTGTGAATCCAAGTCCTGAAGAGAGTCCACTAAAATCCATCAACCTGGGATGGAACAGCCCTCAAAATGGTGCTCCTTGGGCCAACCCACTTCTCATGTCCTGCAGCCTTGGAGCTCTCTTGTCGAAACTGCCTCCTGTTTATCGAGTCCCCGACTATGATGCTTTGGTTGATAATGGACAAAAGATCAGTGTGAAAGTAGAGGCATTATGTCATTCAGATGCAGCTCAAGAGGATAAACCCAAGTTATGCAATGTAGATGGTTTGTAGTACTGTTTCGCCTTCCGGGTAATGGATATTGTAATTGATTATCATGTGATTATTGTAAGTTGTGTGTGGAAGAAGCTACATCTGAATATGAAACAAAACTCTAGTTTGAGGTTGAATTCGAAACCCAATTTGTCTACAAGTGGTTGTAACTAGTTTGCCTTGTTTCAAGGAATCATGTTTATGAGCAAAAAGCTCCATGACTGTACAATTGTGTCGGCCATGTCAGTTTTAATGAATCCTTTTGTCTCAATGAACTTTCCTACGAACTTGAACGATCCTCAAAATCATTCATCACAATGTTGTGGCTGTCCCACCATGGGACGGACAAAAAATATTTCAGAAGAATGAACATAAATCCAATTTCACTGCAGAAGGAAACATCCTTCAAAGCAAATGGTTGAATTTACAGGATATATGAGAAGCTGACAACTATATGCATTCCTTGTTCTGCCCCAACACAGAAAAATAAAATGCTATACACATTATCAGCATCCAAATAACGTTAAGCACTAGCACCAAGTTGTATGTAATTCTTAATGGTACCGGTGAAATAGAACCCGGCGAGCTTTCAGGAATGAACTTCAGGTCTCCATTCACTTTCTCCCTTCAATAGGTCATTGTCTCAATAACTACTCCTCTTTCCATCTTTCACAGAAGCCCAATTGGGTATGGCAGCAGTTCGCTTCATCGCCTTCACTCCCAGTGGGTTGTTCTTGCTCTGTTGCAAACACAATCAATGAACGAGAGAAACCAAAATACAGATATCAGATGAAAATAACGTTATAAATTGTTTGGTATGCTGATGTTCAAGAGTGCTTTACCATCAAGCAGCCAACTCTAATATCACAGATGGGGTATTCGTGGGGGCAGCAACTCTCCTGGTCGTCACAACAGGTCGCGGCTTCCAGAGGGCAGCATCCCCATTCAAAGCAATAGGTTCCAGAAGAGGAGAGACAGCAGCAGGTGTTGCTTCCCGGACATGAGTAGTACTTACTACACACAGTCGGTGGCCTCACTGGAGTTGGAGGAGATGGCCCGGGATTGGGGGGATTCTGGCCCTTCTTCACAGGGTAGGACGCCAACATGGCAATTCCACACTTGCCAGTTGCCGTGCTAGCCAAATTCCGTTCCATCTTGATGTAACCTTTTTCTCCCCAGCTTGCACCCCATGAGTTCCTCACAATCCAGTAGTCCTTGCCATTCTCGGTGCCATATCCCACAGCAGCAACACCATGGTCCAGTCCCGTCCCACATTTTCCAGTAAATATTCCCTGAAAGACTCAACATATTCTAATCATAAGCTTCTTGATCTACATGACTTAGTTTGAAAGTTTTCATATTCAATCAAAAACAAAATCAACCCTGACCGAATTAGCACATAATCTTACTGATTCATACAACTGGAACTCCCTGCCACCAGCTTCAATGGCAACAGCAATAGGCTGGTTTGCAACAGCTTTCTGTAATGCCTTCTCATTGTTTGCAGGAACATCTTCGTAGTCGTCAATGGTAACAACCTTTGCGTTCTTCTGCACAACACAAAAACACATTTCTTCTTCAAGTTAGGTTTCCTTTCCCCCACTAACGACTAACAAGAGAACAAAAACATACCCTATACTGATCACAATCGCCGTCACGACCCAGATAAGGATAGTCTTTCTCACTGTCGATGCCACCATTGTTGATGATGAACTCCAAGGCATAGTCCATGACACCTCCATTACATCCTGCATTGTAGAGCTTGTCACAGTCCACCAGCTCCTGCTCTGACAGAGAGATCATGTCCCCTGTAACAATCTGATTTATCCCTTCCACAGCAGCAATAGTAGAGAATGCCCAGCAAGATCCTTCATATACATATCATTCAAATCAAATCTTCACAAAAATACATACACTTAATAAGACCATATGATAAAATTATGGGATAACGTCCATTCCTAGCCCAGACGAAAAGGTCATTTGGACGTCCAACCGACCTCGACTTTTTGAGACATTTCCTAACTCAAAGGTCGATTCAGTTTACAAAAACTATCAAACTGAGCTAGGAATTGAAGTTTTCCCTAAAATTATTGGATCGAACTGAATCATTGTTTATTTCTTATATTTAATCTGTTAAATAATTTCATTTTCATCTAATCCCAAAATAGAACAAATTAAGAATCAAACATTTTACTGACCACAGCTTCCTTGGTCCTTAACGGCGGTAACGGCGCCTTTCTTCCTCCAGTCAACCGATTCCGGCAGGTCCTCGCCGTGACGAGGCGCGTACCGGTCGCTCTTAGTGGCCTTGGCGATCCTCCTCCTGAGATCGCTTCTGGCGCCGAGGTAAGTGTTCCGGTACTCCTCGTTCGTCAGATCGGCGAATCGGTTCAACCCGACTCGGTACGTCCGGGTCTCGGAGTTGTGCTCGTCGATGAACAGGAGGTTGTCCTTGAAGATGGAGAATCGCTTCTCCTTCTCGCCCAGGGCGTTGTAGTTCTTACCGTGCTGGACGAGCCAGTGGTCGAACAGAGCCTTGACTTCGTCTTCGGGCCTTTCGCCGGAGCCAGAGATCGACATGTCCATGGCGGAGGACACGGCGAAGAGGAGGATTGGAATTGTCAAGGAAGCTTTAATGGAAGCCATGGCGGTTTCGTGGAGGAGATTTTGGGATATGGTGGTGGACTTATTAATACTCGAGGATGATGATGCAGAGTGACGGTTGTAAACTTGTAATTTTTTTTTGAAACAGGTTTCCGAGAATTGTATTATCAAAAGAGATTACAAGTGGGAGTTATCCCGGGCTCCAGAATATTATCCGGGCATATCGAAACGAATCCGGCGATCATGGACCCATTAGAATAGTCTACTTTGTTTCATAGACAAAAAACGAAGAACATCCTCAGAACAGCGTTC
>JAYMSV010000204.1:0-19904 GCA_036897745.1 Erodium moschatum
GTCTGTGATGCTGACAGGGATGGCAGGGTGGTTTATCACGAGTTCAGGAGGTATATGGATGATAAGGAGCTCGAGCTCTATCGAATTTTTCAGGAAATTGATGTAGAGCTTAATGGCTGCATTGTGCCTGAAGAGCTGTGGGACGCGCTCGTCAAGGCTGGTATACCTTATTTTCTGTGTTTTTGATGTTACTGCCTTTTACATAAGCAACTATGCTATGCTAGTGAGGCTGTGGCAATGATCTGTTTGTTAGAAAAACTTGTGCATCATTGATCACTAGAACACTAGTTGTAGGAAAATCATATAGAAAGACGAAGAAAAAACTTTGGTTTCCTGATGTGTAAGATTTTCCCGTACCATTACGGTCAGTGGGTAGAAGTTAAATAATTTGATATTGTGCTGATGCATTTACATGCAAGATTGGCACTTGTGTCAATGTCTAGCGACAACCTTTTCTGATTGCAGTAAATAATTCAGAATATTATGTTTGCATGATCATGTCATATCTGAAGGAGGATAAGTTTTATAGTGGAGGGTTAAAATCTGTCAATCTATTCTTTAGTTTGTGACCCTTGTTTAAATCTGTTTTTATAATGATTTTGTCTAAGAATCAATTCAGCACTAAGGCAAGCTTCTGGTTGACGGTATTGGAGTTCATGGTGGAACTTATATATCTGCCGACATATAGTAAATATTATTTATTAGGTATCAGTGGTCCAGTGGATATCAAAGTGATCATTAGATTTTGCGTAGATTTTCCAGGGAGAAATATAATTGGATGTTCTTAGGGGAATATGATACAGAAAGGAATAGAAACAAGCCTTTTGATTTTCAATGTTTCATTGAATTCTTTATGTGGTTAATGGAGAGATATATTGATAACTAGATATGGATAAGTTCGGTTTTATCAAGTTCCAGGAAAGTTGGAAACTTCTTTCCATGTTAGACTCCATGAAGTTTAAAATAATAAATATGACAGTGTAAGGAATCATATATTTTTAGTTGGACTGTTATTAGATTTCTTAAGGCTTCATAAGTAGTTTCAGCTATCAACATAGAGGAAATTTTATTGTGTGGACCCATTTATCCCCCTTTCCATTTTATAAGCCCCGGCAGTTATATTTTGCAGGGATTCAGATGGATGATGAAGAACTTGCCCGTTTTGTTGAGCATGTTGATAAGGACAATGACGGAATTATAACTTTTGAAGAATGGAGGGATTTTCTTCTACTATATCCACATGAAGCAACTATGGAAAACATATATCGGCATTGGGAACGGGTATGTGTTGTGGATATTGGAGAACAGGCCGTTATTCCAGAAGGCATTAGCAAGCATGCTCATAGAATCAGATATTTTGTTGCAGGAGGGATAGCAGGTGCTGCATCTCGAACTGCAACTGCACCTCTTGATCGCTTAAAGGTTGTCTTGCAAGTTCAAACCACTCGTGCAAGTACTTGGCCCGCGGTCAAGAACATTTGGAGCGCAGGTGGGCTCTTGGGCTTTTTCAGGGGTAATGGGCTAAATGTTGTGAAGGTTGCGCCCGAAAGTGCCATCAAGTTTTATGCATATGAAATGCTGAAGAATGTTATTGGAGATAGTACTGGAAGAAATAAGGATGATATCGGTGCTTCTGGAAGGCTCTTTGCTGGTGGTATGGCCGGTGCAGTGGCACAGACTTGGGTTTATCCATTAGATCTTGTGAAGACTCGTTTGCAGACCTGTGCCTGTGAAGGTGGGCGGGTTCCTAGCTTGAGAACTCTAACAAAGGACATTTGGGTTCATGAAGGGGCATGTGGCTTTTATAAGGGTCTTGTGCCATCTCTTCTTGGGATCATCCCTTTTGCTGGTATTGACTTGGCTGCGTATGAGACCTTGAAAGATATGTCAAGGACATATATTCTTCATGATTCCGGTATGATATTCTTAAGGGTTAATTGCAGATAGCTATGGTGAATTCTACGATTTTTGATACTTGACTATCCCAACGTTAAACATAGCTCCTTTTTGTCAAAAATGACAAAAATACCCTTGACCCTAATCTAAAAAGTACTGTTTTTTTGTCTCCTTGATATTTTTTTCTTTTTTTTTATATCTAATCAAAATGGTTTTTTGAGATCAGGGTCAAGGGCATTTTTGTCATTTTGGCTAAAAGACTGTTGTGTACATTTTATGAAAGTTTAGGTAGCTAGATGTAATAGTTTAAAGTTAAGGATAGCTAAGTGCAAAAGATGTATAGTTCACCATAACTATATACAAGTACCCTATTTTTAACCCATGTTCTGTTTCGCATTTGAATTTCTTGTTCTGTTTTGTATTCAACTTCTTGGTGGAGAATTCATGAGAAAAGCTCTATTACATTTTTTTTCCTGCAGAACCCGGTCCTCTAGTCCAATTGGGTTGTGGTACAATCTCTGCAGCTCTAGGAGCAACATGTGTCTATCCATTGCAGGTTATCCGAACTAGGTACTGTGTCATCTCTGAAGTGTACTATTTCTGCGCCTGAACTAGTTTTGCCATATTTTCATGTTGTTTAGACTGATATTAATGTTGCTTTACAGACTGATGGCTCAACCTTTCAATAGCGATACTGCTTATAAAGGAATGTCTGATGTGTTCAGGAGAACACTTAAGCATGAAGGTTATAGAGGTTTCTATAAGGGACTGTTTCCAAATCTTCTTAAGGTCGTGCCAGCTGCAAGCATTACGTATATAGTTTATGAATCCATGAAGAAGAGCCTGGAACTCGATTAGAGAGTGCTGGACTCATAACTTTGCTGATCACAGAGCTGGTATTGGTATTGGTATTGGTAATGGTAATGGAAATCTTATTCAATACTTAAAACAGGGAAACATATATTTGTCTCGTTTTCTAGCTTGACCACAAAGCTATTACAGTGATTCCTGGTGCTCTGAAACAAATACAGAAGAAGCTAAAGAAAGCAGAGATGATAGTATTAAGAGAGCTACAAAGTCTCTAGCAGACACTGAACTAAAAGCTCACAAGCACAAGCTTGGCCTATTTCAGCTGCTGGAGAGAGAGAGAGAGATCAATGAGTGGACTGAACTGAGGGTGAACCCAGTTTCAGGCCAAGGAAGTAACCAAACACAAAAAGTAACCAAACCTGGAAGAAAGGCTTAGCCTTCCCTATGCCTCTTTGACTTGCCTTTCTGCTTTCACCCTCTTACATCAAAGAGGGTTTCAGCACCATTCTCCCAGGCACCAGGACAGTCTTCTTTCTCTTCTTCCTCCACATCCTGGTCTGGGGTGTCTTCTTTCTCAGCCACAAGCTATGAATTAGAGATGCAATTGCATTGCTCTTGCTTCCTTCCTGAGCTGCTGCTTGGGTGTGCTATATAAAGAGCTCTTGAGCTCAATATTTAATAGATCAGTAGATGTTGGAGATGGGGTTGTACTGTTGAGGGACCAGGCCTATAAAAAAAACCAGCCTAATAGTTCATGTGCCCACTAGGGTCGGTTTTGAGGGCAAATGTTCGAATCTCAATTAGCCATCTGTTCAATACTAAATGTGAGGTGCAAGTAAATTTTGGTTAATTTATGTTAGGTTATGTTTTTTCGTGAATCACAGTTGTTTAAAAAATTCTTTTTTAATCCCGTAGCGAAGCGATGTGACATTAAAATTCATTATGTAACATCTGGGTTATTCCTATCTCCCACCAATCATACAATTTGTGCTTCCCTATTTGCAATGGCATGTGCAAGAAAAGGTAATGGAAGTTGGTATATGATAAGATGAGTGGAGAGGGGATGAGTTGTCCAAAGTAGAAACTATAAATGATAAATAAACAAAAGGGGAAAGTAGTTAAAAGCAGTTATAAGAAATGAAAATGGAGAAAGTCTTAAAGGAGAATAAAGCTATTTTCTTTTGCAGTCACCACACACCATCCATTTCTTCTTCTAGGCACATCAAAATGGTTTGCAGAATCTTATGTGTTAAGTCCATTAACCCAATTAGTGGGGTGCTATTTGTGTAAACACATCATTGATGAGCCAAAAGTCACCATTCCCTAGTCATAGCTGATGGCTCATCTGAGGTGAGGACTGCCAAAAGTTACTATTCTTAGTCATAGTTGATGGCTCATGTGAGGAGTGAGAAGCATTTTGTTATCGTTTCAACCTAATCCTATTTGTAGATAGATTATAGGATAATGTTGCCGAGAAGACGAGGATGTGCATGGGGGCGGCTTATTTCGAATAGAAGAAATGACGATCGATTTTCAGATGATATCAGATGATTGATATGTATAACGACAAAAATGAACAACTTGTGTGGGGAGACCAATTAATTCCCCATGTCTTGATCGATGAAAATGATAATACATCCAATCAATCGTGTTCATCAACCAACCATCAAAACCGGTCTTCTATAAGACCAAATGCTAAAGGAACGTCCAAAAATTTATAGTTGATAATGAGAAACAATTCTGATTCCAGACCACAATAAACTATTTGATGATTGATGATTGATGATTGATGTTCATGCTTAACTTGAATTTTGACCGTTCGCTAATATATTTTTTCCTTCCATTCTCACATTAATACACTTCATGTTGGAATGGATTTCAGTCTATTGAGATTCAAATTTTAATGTAAATTTTGCTTAGAGCATCTTCAATGATGGATTGCTTAGGAGTAGTTCAGGCAGTCTTGAATGGCGTAGATATGTTGTCGCATTTGGGAGATGTGGCATCTGAATGCAGGGAGTTACTGTGTCAACTTCCTGGTTATAGTCTTCAGTTTATCAGACGAGAAGCGAATAGGGTGGCTCATGTATTAGCTAAAAATGCCAAGGTATGGGAGAATTATAATTTGCACATTCTGCCTATTCCGGATGTATTGTTAACTGTATTAAACATCGATTTGCTGCATCAATAATACTTATCCATATTTCAAAAAAAATGATACATTGTCATTAGTGGTATGGAGCCATGGCAGTAGCTCATTTCTGGCTTTCTCTCTCCTCCATACCACTAACTCCTACCATAGCCTCTCCAATGACAAACCACAACTAGTGGTAAGGAGTCATGGTTTACACTTGAAATTAATATCTTCTGTCGCGTGTTGGCGTGGCATTGGCCCGTCGACTAGCCTTGGCCTTGCGTCGGCTGGTCGAGTCGTTGCAGGATCCTGCAACAACTCCCTGCGCCAGCATACCAAACCACAATGACAATCAAGATGAGCCGTGACAGCAAGTCGTGGCGGGCCCTATAACGACTCCATCACGACCGTTACAAGTGCTCTTAGGAGCACGTAGGATGTAAGAAAGGATTTTCCCTCATATATTTTACAATTCATGTTTCTTTAGAAGAGTGGGATCCTATATTTACTGCACATGATTCAAGACAACAATGATGATACATATCCATTTTAAAAGTGTATCATTAAATGTTTATGATATGTGAAGATAGACTTCTAAAAAAAAGTGGATCAAAAGATATGCAAGAAGAAAGACTTCTACTTTGGTCTCAAAAGAAGATGGGTTGTATTGTATCTTTTGTGGTGTGCCTTGTATTATAAAAATAGAGGGTGGCATAAGATCATCATCCCCATACCACAAGTTTTTATCCTATCCTACTCCTATGGACCTATGGTAATATAATACAAGTTTTTATGTCATTATTTAATCTTTATAGCCCATCAAATTGATGCTGCATCACTGACCATTATCCATTAAACTAATCAAAACAGATAGCCTTCCATGATACTAACCATTAGCATGCCTTGGGCTTGACTTCACTGTGAGTCTGTGACTAGTCAAAATAAACTGGTCCAGTAAAATACTAGATCTATTTATTAATGAGAACCTAGCTGACATCAAAGTGGACGTGCCGGAGTGGTTATCGGGCATGACTAGAAATCATGTGGGCTTTGCCCGCGCAGGTTCGAATCCTGCCGTCCACGTTTTCTTACTTCATTTTTATGTGTCTGGTAGAGGTTGAAAATATTGTGATGCCTTAGACTTTAGAGTCAATCTATACAGATATTCATAATTTGTATTCAGAGAGTGATATTTGTGAGGACACTTCTTAATACACAGTTAAATGGTTTTGATGAAATCTTTGAAATTATCACCAAAATTAACTCTTTCAAAGTCATAACATTGTAAAAAGAAAAATAAAATAAAAATACTTTGTAACTTTTTTCTTCGAACGATTTTAAAATCTTGAGACAAATTTGTAAGACGATGAATGTTTTATGCTTAAATTTTCTTGTTCAATCTACTTTAGTTAATAGTTACTGATTCACTTCACTAATGCTAATCACCGACCGGCTGATGGAAATAGACTAACTATCGGAGATATTCGTGTTACTTCATCTGCACCACGAATGCATGAGTTCTACCGAGTCTTCGTCTTTCCCTGATAAGTTATCAAATTTGGCCTTGGTTTGGTCCCCATTAGCTCTGGGAAACAAATGTGATTCATTCATGTTATACTACAGATCCCATTTCCTTCCGTTTCTAGCTAGATGTAAATGGGCCTAAACGTAGAAGAAATGGGCCTTGCATTTTGTAGTAGAAAGACCGAAAAGCCAGGCCTAGGGAAGATAATGGGCCTCAAATACGAGAAATGGATCTAGCATTTTGCATCGCACGACACTGTACGAACCACTGACGTGGCGATCTTCTATTGGTCCAATTAACGTGGCGCATAACCTTATTGGTCGAAGCGAGTCGACGACAGTATCGTCAAGATCTATATAGTTTTTTACTCAAAATTCACAGATCTCAGTGCCTTCTTCAAGGTCCTTCGTCACTCCGTCTCTGCTCATTTTCTTCTATCCAATTGCTCTTGTTGGGTTAGGGTTTCGTCGAACCTGACGCACGAAGCACGGGCTCGAGAGAGTAGGGATGATGGCTAAGGCGACTCGTTTTAGTCTGCGGTTCGCTCTGCTATGCCTGGTGGCGTGCTTCTCGGTCCACCAGCTCTGCGTTGCTGCCGAAGACGACGCGGTATGTTCATGTCCTTGCAGTCCTTTCGAGGATAGAATTGTAGCTGTTTTTATTTTATTTTATCTATGTATGATTTGGATCTCTATTTGTGCTGAACTTTTATCCGATTTGCTTGTTTGTTCAGATATTCATCGAATCGTTTGACGAGAATTTTGAAGGCCGTTGGATAGTCTCCAACAAGGATGAGTATCAAGGTGATAATTTTTTTTGTTTTGTTTTAAAGTTTTTCGCTGTGGTGTAAGGTTTGTTGTAAAGATCTGTTACAGTGTTGAAGAAATGATCTGTGAGGGTCGAGAATTGTATGTGAGCAAACCCTGGTCTTGGTTAGTGATAATTTATAGGGTAGATGACTAGATGTTCATTCAGAAGTGTATGTGAGTAATATGTCGATGCTGCCCATGTCTTAATTGTCTCCTACTACCTATAAGAATGCATAAGGTGTAGATAGGTGATTGGCATTTTCTAGTAACTATCCTTAGTTAGGAGGCCTTCTAAATGGTGTATTCTAGATTGCATTGAGTCCTATGTTGTTCACAAATGGCATAAATCCTAATTTGTATAAACATGTTATGGTATACTTGCCAGTTGAAGCATACTGGGTTGTTAGTCCTATGTTGTTCTGATTTTAAGCTCAGTATTGCACCCATTATGATTACATTGATGTTATATTTTCATGTGATGTAGAGGTCAAATAATTGTTAAATCTGTTGTCTAGTGTGGGATTCATGAAGCATCTATACTCATATCTGTCAATAAAAACCAAGCCTATGGCTCTACATTCTCTTCCATCATATACAAGTACAAACATTAGTTTCCACTCATGCATCTGGTGTAGTTCTAGTTTCATTGAACCGATATCCAGCTCCACTACGAGTGGACCATGTCAGAGGCATGTAGGTTAAACACCTAGTTGATATCCATTCTAATCAGATGGTTTATTGGATGTGGAAAAGACTTTATGATTTTAGAGTTTTGGGAATCATATTTTAGATCAATATAAGTTATGTTGTTTACCCTTTCCAGTATGAGTTTTAGGTAGTTTTGTGTGATTGAATCTACTATAAAATATTTGTTGTGCGCTGATGTTATTGGCTTATTAAAGATAGTTAGCCAGTTGTACAATGTGATCATGATAATATATGCCTCGGGTTGATTTTTTGTTCCAAACATGTATTGAATTGTTATATGTATTCTAGGTGTATGGAAGCATGAGAAGAGCGATGGACATGATGATTACGGGCTTCTTGTAAGTGAGAAGGCCAGAAAGTATGCAATAGTCAAAGAGCTGGATGAGCCTGTGAATCTGAAGGATGGAACTGTTGTCCTCCAATTTGAAACACGTCTACAAAATGGACTTGAGTGTGGTGGTGCATATCTAAAATATCTTCGTCCCCAGGACGCTGGATGGAAAGCTGAGGAGTTTGATAATGACGCTCCCTACTCTATTATGTTTGGACCTGACAAATGTGGTGCCACAAACAAGGTACACTTCATCCTAAAGCACAAGAATCCTAAGACTGGGGAGTATGTTGAGCACCATCTCAAATTCCCACCCTCTGTCCCATCTGACAAATTGACACACGTGTACACTGCCATCTTGAAACCTAACAATGATGTTATAATTCTCGTCGACGGAGAGGAGAAAAAGAAGGCCAATTTTCTTTCATCTGATGATTTTGAGCCTGCTCTCATTCCTGAGAAGACAATCCCTGATCCTGATGAGAAGAAGCCTGAGGACTGGGATGAGAGAGAGAAAATCCCAGACTCAACTGCAGTGAAGCCAGATGATTGGGATGAGGCTGCACCTATGGAAATTGAAGATGAGGATGCTGTCAAACCCGAGGGATGGTTAGATGACGAGCCTGAAGAGATCGATGATCCCGAAGCAACAAAGCCGGAGGACTGGGACGATGAAGAGGATGGTGAATTTGAGGCCCCAAAGATTGATAACCCCAAGTGTGAAGAAGCACCTGGCTGTGGTGAGTGGAAGAGACCAACGAAGCAGAACCCTGCTTACAAAGGAAAATGGAGTGCTCCACTTATTGACAACCCCAACTACAAGGGTATTTGGAAGCCTCAGCAAATTCCAAACCCCAGCTACTTCGAGCTTGACAGGCCTAACATTGAGCCCATTGCAGCCATCGGTATTGAGATATGGACCATGCAAGATGGCATCTTATTCGATAACATTTTGATAGCAAGTGATGAGAAGGTTGCTGAGTCATACAGGGTGACTGAATGGAAGCCAAAGTATGAGGTGGAGAAAGAAAAACAGAAGGCTGAAGATGAAGCTCTCGGACTGTCAGATGGTCTTGATGGCTTCAAGGTAACGAATTGACGAGTCTTTTTATATCTTGTAGTTATCATTCCTATTTGATTGGTACTTAATGCTTTTGAATCTTTGTTTCTGCAGAAAACAATATTTGACCTCTTGTACAAGGTTGCTGATGTTTCCTTCTTGAACAAATACAGGCCTCAACTTTTCGTAAGCCACATCTAATTTTAGTTACCCATTACAATATGCACATCTGTGTGACCAACTGACCTATGTTCTTGTTTTACAGCAACTTATCCAGAAGGGAGAGAAGCAACCTAACCTCACCATTGGCATTATCAGCTCGATTATAGTAGTTTTCTTCTCAATTCTCATCAAGCTTCTATTCGGTGGAAAGAAAGTGGTGAGTGTTTTCTTTCGGAACAGCCCTTTTGAATTCCTCCTTTCCTGGTTCAGCATATCCTCAGTAATCTGTATCCTAGTTTTATCTCACCGGGTTTTATTATCCATATGGACAGGCCAAGGTAGAGAAGAAGCCAGAAGCTCCCACAGCTTCCGCCAGTGAAGGAAGCAGCGGAGAGAAGGATGAGCCCACCACAACTGAGAAGGATGAACCTGCAGCAGCTCCTCGCCGGAGGTCTGCAAGGCGTGAGGACTAGAGAGAGGTTGATGACTAGTTGTCGGTTTACAGTTAGTAAATTTTGAGATTGGCTGTTTGGATTCATGGCTGTTGGTATTATTTTCTTGGAAAGGCTTTTATTTGCAAAACTCAAAATGTAACAAGAGTGTAAATGAAACTGGGATAGTTCAAGCTCAGAAAGAGATCTTGTAAGAGAGAATTACTCAAATGCCCATTTTTAGTTTACCAATGGAATACAGCAACTCAGTTTCTTGCTTGAAATTGCAAGCTTTCAAACAATGGTTTCACATGTTACAAGTCAAAAGGTTCAAGATTGTATCATCAATATTCTTTGTGTGGTAGTAGGATAAAGTTCATGTGGCTGAAATTATTTCCAGTATTCTAATTTATTTGAATAAAAAGGTCCAAATAATTGCGCATCCAGATGAAGAATTCCACAGTATTCCATCATGCTTGGAGCAGATATATGTGGAGCTATATCTATGAACAAGGTTCAGGTGATGGTGATACAAAACAGCCCTCACAGTGAGGAACACATAGAACATCATCATCTCAAGTTGCAGTCTGATAAACGCACTCAAGTGTTCACCGTCGTTTTCAACGATCAGCTAGTTCCTGTCAATGGGAAGGAAAAGAGGAAGGCTTGTTTCATTGCCAATATCTTGATGGCTAGTGATGAGAAAGTTGCAGAGTCGTACTGGGAGACTCCATGGAAGAAGGTTGAAGCTGAGAAGGTAATGTTTTGATTTAGGACCCATTTACTTTGTTTTAAGTGTTATCTAAGTCAAACCCTTTGATTTGAATTTGAGCAGAAGATTGTATTTGATGTTCCTTCCTTGGGCAAATACAAGGATCAGATTCTTGTAAGCACTTCCCTAATCATCATTTCCAAATTCCACTACACAAACAAAGGGAAAGCTTCTCAGTGCTTGTTTTGCAGGATCACCTTCACAAGTCAAAGAACCAACCTGAGCCCAGAAGCGGTCGTTACATTGTGGCACTAATCCTCATAGCTCTTATCATCACAATCCTCTTTTCATGGAAGAAAAATGTGAGTTTCATAGCCCTAATCTTCACCTAGTTATGTCATAACATTCCTCTCATTGCTTATGTTGAGGCAGGCTAAACTCACAGCTTATGATAATCTCTTCTGGGTACCAATTTCTGGTGGTGCCATAGAAACAGTGGTCACAAAGAGGGCCGAGGAGGTTGATGCTTGGATCGGCAGGATCCGAAGCAGCTACAGTGACAAACCCAAACCAGTAGTGGTGGGTTTGGACTGTGAGTGGAAGCCAAATACAGTCAAGTTCTCAGCTCCAAACAAAGCTGCCATCTTGCAGCTCTGCGTAGGCACCAAGTGCCTCGTGATCCAGTTACTCTACATGGAAGTTCCTGAATCCGTCCACGCTTTTCTGATCGACCCCGACTTTGTTTTTGTTGGGGTTGAGGTCAAAAGAGACATAAAGAAGCTGAGCAACGAGTATGGAATTGGTTGCAGAAGATTCGAGGATCTTCGCGATTTGGCTCTGAGAAGCGGGGCTTATGCGTTCTGTTATAAGTATGGTTTGAGAAATCTTGCTAGTAATGTGGTGGGTCTTGAGATTGCAAAGCCGGCTCATGCGTGCAGGAGCAACTGGGAAGCTAGAGATCTTGATGAGGAACAGATTCAATATGCTAGCATTGATGCTTATGCGTCTTATAGAATTGGCCACAAGCTAATCACTGAAATGCAAGGTTAATGAATATGAAGAACGTACCTTTATCGATTGGGTCTCGAATCTTGATTGGAGACAGTCCAATTTGTTGTTAGGAAACGAGCACATATAATCAAACTCGAATTCGATTCATAATATTTCGAACGGAGGGAACAGATCATTTTAGGCTAGGCTCATTTGCAATCTTAAAAATCAATACATATTATGTGTAAGAACATGTTTTAAACCTGAAAATTGCTTTATGTTAACCTTGTTAAAACATGTGTAAGAATGAATGTTAGAATAACAAGGTAAAGAACTTAATGAAACAACTAAAAGTACAAAATTTAACAAAGTTTTTAACTCTAGAAGTAAACTGAAATTGTAGTCCCTATAACTTAAAAGCCTCTCAGCATAGTATCAAAACTTGTTTCACCGCTTGCCGCCACCAGCCTTCCTGACAGGAGGACCAGTGTCCTCATCATCTGACTGGATATCTCCGTACTCCCACATACGGCGCCTGTCTGTCCGTGCTTCTTCCTGAAACTTCTCCAAGTTATCCAAGGCCACTTTTCTATCCTTGCTCTCAAATCGCCTCCTCTTTTCTAGTCTAGCAATACCATCCTGAAGATCCCAAGGCAAAATATATAAGCAAGAGCCATAATCAGGAACCCGACTCTTAGAAACTTAAACCATAGCTTACTTGTCTAACTGGTCAAATACTTGAATTTAGGTCTTGGGACATGAGTTCAAGTCCAATCAATAGTACCCCACTCTATTCATTTTTGCTCAACTTATGTTAGGTTTCTCTCTATTGTTCCCTTTGAGCCTCTCAATAGGTGAGGGTCACAAAATTTAGAACTCTCTCCTACATATGGAGCTCATGTTTGATACATCAAGCTTAGAAAGTTCTTTTAAGAAACAAAAAAAAATGTTTAGTGCTCCCTTGGTTCTACATAAGCAAGGTCTTGAGACCAAAAATGCTTTGAAACCTGATATAGTTGATCTAAAAGAACAGTATAGAACTTAACCATGATAACGTTGACTTAATAGTATTTGCTAAGTAGGAAGTAATACCTGCAGCATGGCAGCATTTATACTTATCTCAGAATCCACGGCCACCATTGTGACAACAAGTTCTGGTCCAGTCCCTTGTCCTTTAACTTTCCCTCCTGAGGTGTCTCTTTCCTCGATCTTTGCCCTAAATTCTTTTCCACTGCTTAAAGTAAGCTCACTCAGATACTCAGCAGCTTCTTGGCCAAAATCTTCCTCCAGATCGGGAACCTTAATGTATGCAAGGCTGCATAGCTGAGCTAGACCAGGTGCAGTAGATACTGAGGGGTCAATGGGTCGTAAGTGAGAATACGAAACCTCTTCTTGGTTGCCGTAATCAATGTAGAACACTTGAAACTTGTCTTTGGGAGATTCAACAGCACCTCTTGGAGCATTTACGATCTTCAATGTCAAACAAGATAGATTAGGAACCAATAAGGCAAAAACATAAGACGCCTCATTTTACTGCAAGATACTACAAATTGAAACCAACTTTTTTGATATTTCCGTCCATTTTCAGAAACATGTTTTTTAGACATTAGACCACTAAAGCATACCAATACTGTTAATAAGAAGTTAAGCAAATTAAATGCATCCTCAAGCTGGAAATTGAAATCCTAGTAGTATGGGGTTTTTTATGCTCACCATCGCTCTGTTCCAAGAGTTATCTGCACTGAACTGTGCAAGAACAATATCACCCTTCTTTGGATTAAAGGCACCAATAACAGGAGCTTCTCCAAGACTCAACGAAGCGAGCTGTTGCTGAATAGCTCCTACTTTTTGATCCCCAACAGTTTGAACGTAAAATTTACCGCCACCAAGGACTTCTGTTACAACTACCTGAAATAGCAACCAACGGGATGATTAGTTGGCTACTCCAGAAAAAGTAGATTTAAAATGTAACTTCGTAGTCTGGGATCATCTATTGGAAATACCTTTAAAACTTCTTTCTGTCTACTTTCAACAACAAGACCATTGATTGGCTCTTCTCCTTCAACATAGTTCTCCCATATCTACAGCCACATGTGTGTCAGCATAATTAACATACAAGGTAGAGTTACATGTTAATGCACGCCATAATTCTTACTTTCAGTTTCTGTGTTTTGGCAGATTTCTCAGCCTGTTCAAGAATGTGAGCATCGGGGATCCTGTCAGTACCAAATGCAGATTGAAACTTTGCAAGACCAGCTTCAAGAAGTGTCAACGCCACATTTGTCTTCGACTCCCACAAAGATCCCAAGAAAGTTCCAGTTCTATCAACAGTTTCTACTTCAATCTGCAATAGATTCATAAAATCTTTCTTTAGAAATGAATTGTAGCAAGTGGAAAAATAAAGGGAAAATGGTTGCAAAGAGATGTATAACCTCAACATCTCTCTGCATTATCTTTCGCCTCATAACTGCAATCGCTTCATCTGAATAGGGCTGCCCACGACCAGGGCATCTTACACCAGACAAAGAGAAAGCAATACTGCATGTTTCCTTGGGAATCAACAGTTTAAAACGATGACCACTGAGAACATACTCAACAACGGCAGGGATCTTCCTACTCCGATGTAGGAAAGGCAAGAAATCTCTAGCTTTCTTGACCGATGCCTGTAGGAAGATTCCATTAAAAAAATGAAGAGAATTACTACGTAACTTATAAATGAAACACAATGCTAGACTTTCTACACCAACCATGGTCAGATCTGTTATGTGCTGGACTGGAGGATCTTTAGCAGAATGAATCCCTTTCCTCCCAGAAGTTGCACGAGCCTCAGCAGCAAGCAGGGCGTCGTAGTAGTTTGATCTTTCCTCAAAATCTCTATGTCTAATAACAGTGCCAAAGCCACGGGCAACTACAAGTTCACCTATATTAACTCCAGTCAGCTGTCCTGCAGTGGGTGCTACAGACGAGGCATCATCGCCCTCTCCCTTAGCTGGAGTCTGCAGGAAGACTGATCCAAAGTCCATAACTCGCCCATCACCAGACCCATTTGGAGCTGCAGATCCATCTAAAGGGGCCATCTTTCTTGCATATTCCATGGAAACACTGACCTGAACAGGTACATAAATTTGAATGTACTTTCATCATCAAAACTACAAAAATAACTAAAAGAACAGTAGTTGTAGTGTTCATACCTGTTTACCAACAAGACGTTGCCTCAAAAATTCCCGTGCTTCACGAGCATAGGGAGCTGGTTTTTCATCTCTGCGAGGATTTCCCATTTTCGGACACCGGATACTAGATAGGTTGACTCTTCGCTCTGCCAATGGACTGCCAATTGGTACTGCATCATCTGCGACAATAATGCAGTCACCACTTACAACCTCAACAACCTAGTGAGAGAAAATTTAGTTCTTAGAAACTGATAAGATAAGTAAAACCAGAAAACATTTGATTAAACCAATTCTGGATCAAGTACTACCTTTCCTGTAAAATTCTGATCATGGATTGCTTTCGAATTGGAAACTGGAGGTACATAATTTTTCCAGATCCTCAACCGAGTTTTCTTGGCTTGTAGTTCTGCAGCCTTCAACCGCTTTTTGGCATCTTCCTCCATCATATTGGCACTCCACTCAACATATTTAGCTAAACCCTAAGTGAGAATTTGAGGAAAAGATTTTCAGAAACTGTCATGTTTTTAAGACAAAAGCAATCATTGAGCATTTATAAGAAATTATAGCAAAATTAAGCAGGAAAACCACAGGTACCATTCATCTAACAAAATGTGAATAACTGTTCATATTTGTATCACGCTGTTCACACAAAGTTCTTGTCATGAAAAGGGAAAGAATCAAGACTGATTTAAAAAACACAAAATAACAATGAAATTTCATGATACTCTCAATTTTTATGAGAGATGACCAATAAAATTTTGATGTATTGTGAATGTCATTCCAGGAGGAGCAACAATCAAGACAAGAGATAGAAAGGAAGATTACTGAGGAGAAATCAAGCAATCACTCGAAAGCATTGTCTTCACACTATGCCCGAAATTAACCAAACATGCTTAATGTGATATTAGAAATTTCATCACATACATTTTCTACAAGCTCCAGTGCTAGGTCTTTTGCTGAGTCCCCGTCAGGGTAATATACTGATCCAATCAAATTGTTGAATTTGTCAACACCTTCCAGCACCATACGTACCTATAAAATCCATCAAGAATTTAGAAGATTGCATGATAAGTATTGCACAATACACAATAATATGTAGTAGTGATTAACTTACATCTCTATGCAAAGTACGAATTTCTGTGAAATGTTTGGCCTCCAAAGCAAAGGGATCCGCGGAAACTTCAGCTGATGCTGAGACTGCAAGTCTTTGAGCAGATGTTAGAGACGTCCGAGACTCAGCAGAACCATTTCCATTAGGTTCATCAGCGATAGGTTCAGTTTCAACAACTACATCTGCTGCAGGTCTTCTTCCAACTGATGGGGACTAATTTGGACAGAAAATGGCACACAAGAAGCCATAAATCAGACATAAAGAACATTTACAGTAATATGGGTATGAATTCTAATCACTGACAGAGTACATACCTGGATTCCCGCAACAAATACTTGGACAAATTGAAAGTCAGGAAGCAAATAGACCCGAACCGTACTGCCATCACGGACCTGCTCAACAACACATTCCATAGGCTTTCCCTTGTTTGCAGCTAGAAGACCCATTGCATCAAAGTTACTACCATCTCCAATGGCAGAAGGAGGCAACTTCCTGATGGCTGCCTCAGAAGCACCGGGAGTCTGTAATTAAGCATAAAAGGCCATGCAATATACCACCAAGTCAGCATTTTGCAAAATTATTTCAATTTTACAACTAATGAAATTTACCAGTCCAGTTCAATACTTGTGGAGCCAGTTCATATAAATACAGACTGAATACAGGAAATTGTGGCATATTTAGTTTTGTCGTTATATTCAAGGAGCTTTAATGTAAATTTTAATAACTCAAGGAGTCAAGGTAATAGAGAGAAACAAAAAAAGGAATTTTACCTTGGTCCAAAGTCCAAAACCATGTTGCTTAGCTTGCTCTTGAAGATTCAGTAGTTCAGTAAGGTAAGGACTAGCTTCTCCTTTCTGTTGACCTTGTTCCCTGACCTGCATAAACCAGATTCAGCAAACCTTGTTACAAAATAGAACTGAAATCTAATATTCAGCAAACCTTGTTACAAAATAGAACTGAAATCTAATATTCAGCTATGGTTATGAAATGGGAAATCACCTTAGCCCAGCCACTAGCAACAACCACCACCGCAAGATTTTTATCACCAAGAAAAACAGAGCCAAACTCTCTGCTTATGGATGGCACAGTATAGTCCACCTTGAAAGTGACTTCCTGCCATACAAAACATTAATTAAGCCTAGGATGTCTAACCCAAAAACAAAGGGCAACACAGAATAAGGAAACCAATGCATGGCCAATGACAAATGAATAATTTTGAGTCCCTTCACCTTTCCAATACAGAGCTTCCTCAGAAACTCTCTGCTATCATACGCAAACGGCTCATCGATGCCCCCTCTCCGAGCCTGTGAACAAGAATATGACAAGACACATTTTTTCAGTCACAAATAACTAGATCACCTTTTTAGTAAATAAAATCACAAAAAACTAGCATTATTCAGCTGTAATTTCTTTCAACCAAATCAGATGTTACTCATAATTGTAACGATGCAATAAAATGCTCAAATAAAACCACATATACATAAATCCCCCAAATTTACACCCAAAACAATCCTCAACCAACCTATCCAACAAAGTTTCAATCACATACTCATCGATAATCCCAATGCAGCCCACCAAAGAAGCAAATACCAACAGCTGATTGAAAATTAACACTCTGGAACCAAAATTACAGCACTTACGAGCCTGGGAGCAAGAAGAGAAGACAAAGTGATGGTCTTCTCAGGCGGCGGTCCACCCTTACTGGTCACGGCCATTACCACCAAACAGTCCCCGGACGGAACCGATTTCACTATACCCCGGTACCATCCGGTGGGAGCAGCTGCCATCTTATACTAATAAAAAATCTGCACAACACCACAACCTAAAATCAACGTCCATACAAATCAAACAAAAGCTACAAAACTTTGACCACTCGATCACTCAATCGGAACACCAAAACCGATCAAATCACTCAGATCCGCAACAGAGCATTGCTCTAAAACAAAATCCGGTCACAGATCACTACATGCAGAACCGAATCGGTGAAATTCCAGACAAATCGAAAAAGAAATCAACGAACAGCTCAGTTGTTTCTCCAAACCAATACGAGTTTTGCTTAGAATCGAATAACAAACAATCTCATATATATGAATGCGGTGGCGGAGATCTGTACCTCACCTGAACCAATGAACGTAATCGCGAACAGAGACGGCGGATCGGAGAAGAGAAGCAGAGAGAGGACGTTTGCTCAGTAGAGAGGGCTCATATAAACACAGAGGAGAAGCTGCTGCTTTTAAAATTACCCTCCTTTTTCAGTTATATTTACCATCAGTGCCCTTCCGACTATTAGAAAATTCCGGATATACAATTTTGGAAGAGAATTTCAAAGATATTAATTATGACGTTATGTCCGGTCAGATATGGAGGTGGGGACAAAGTAACCGGCCGGGTTTATGACGTCATAATTGGGGGGTTCGCGTCGAAAATTCAAAACTCAAATCGGGTAAAAAACCGGTCCACTGTTGGTTAGATTCTGTTTCGACCATAAATCACCTGTCTTATTTACTGTGACCGTGACAGATTTGACATAATTAGTAAAAAAAAACTTTTGAGGTTTAAGGTTTTTTTTTTTTTTTTTTTACCTTTTTGTGTTCTTGCGTCAAAAGAACTGTCTGTTTCAACATTCCCCAACGCTTTGTTTTGTCATGTTTTTTCCAATGTTGGTATGGTTTTTGCAGTTTCCAATCCCAATGTTGTTGTGGGTTATTTGGGTCATTCTTAAGTGAAATGTTTTGGATATGATTTTGAGAAAAGGAAAATATATATATATATGACCAATTAAATTTATGAATATTATATTATACAAAATATAGTTTGGTGATCAAAATTTTTATTCACTAATATGATTGTTAGAATTTAAATCACTAATATTAAAATGAATTAGGCTTATAATTAAGAGAATGGTAAGAAAAAGGCTATTAAACAGAGATGAACATTCTCTCTTCCTCTCCTAGGATACCTTACGGTCGTTGACGTCCTCCTTATCGGGCTCCGTTCCTTTCATCCACCGTCAAGTCGTCACCACTATCATCTCCTCTTCCATCTTTTTCGGCGATTCTTCTCTGAATCCCCTCCTGGAAGGATCGGGTATGGGATCAAAAATGCTTTACTACCCCCACCACCTCTTGCGACAGTTTTACCGTGGTTCCATACCTCCTCCCTCGTTCTACGGACCATTAGTTTCATAAGGAGCACGGGAATGGCTCTGGAGACAAGAGGGACCCGGATTCGATCATTATGGCTCTCCGTGTTGGGTCCTTTTAGCCCTTTGATCTGGATCATGGAGATTGGGATCAACGGCTAGATTTGTAGGAATAGTAGACGATGGAAGACGGTGTTGTCTCATTCGGAGTGTCAGCAGCAGCTGATGAAAAATTGACGGCGGCGATATGTTGTCATGGATCAACAACATGATTCTTTATTGCCCCAAACAACCAGGCGAGATTTGCTATGCAACCATTGAGGAGACATGTCCCGTCCCAATAGGATCTAGCATAACTCGATTCCAAGCCTTCTCATTTTCCTGAAGACCTCCTCGGCTACTAGACTTTCTTCGTTCCAAAGGGTCTCCATCGCGAGACTAGCAAAGTTTGTTAGGTAAAGTAGGTCTGCATGAATCAAGCCAAAAAAAGTGATAAATGCGGCCCCAACGAGAATAGGGATAGGCCTCCTAAGTTGTCACCTGAATTGACCGGATTTTTTTAATTATAGGGTTAGCGTTTCGGGTCTATTTGGTACTATGTCTAATTCTTATTTTCTGTTTTCATAATAATATTTCCACGTTTATGCTAAAAAAAAGAATGGTAAGGAAAATATTCATTTTTTGTAACTTGAATATTTCTATAATTTTAACAAATGTCATAAATTCTTATTTTTGCAACATTAACGACTATACAATTGAAGTTTTAAATTTCAAAATAATTGATAATTTTTTTTAATTTTCATGTGCCTAGGAAGAAAATTAAGATATTTCCTTTCGTTTTTACTTATTAAATTTAAATTGAAAGATAAAATCATTATTTTTATGCAAATCACAACAAAAGAATGAAATGAAT
>JAYMSV010000205.1:0-19862 GCA_036897745.1 Erodium moschatum
CCGCCGGTCCAACCGGAGGCGGGGCTTACACGACGACTTACAAGGATCGTATGAGTCAACCATTCACTAGGTTTGAATGGTGGAACCTCGTCAAAGACCATCCCTGGTGGCTCTAGTATATTAACGAACTCCCTATTTAGGAATGATCTCTCGGACCTTAAATCTATGTTTAGTTTTTTTTTCCAGTAATAAACAACTCGTGCAATGTCGTTTTCGGTTTTATAATAAAAGTATAATTTCCCTTTTTATGTTCATTCTTATATTATTTTTTCATTCTCACATATCAGTCTATATAGAATTAATGGATTGCAAATGAAATTGTTTCAGCCAAATTGAAGAGAGGAGAGAGATAAGTGTTTCTCTCCTTTCAGCTTCAACTACGGATGCTCTGAGGGTGCATGGGACATAAACTAGGGTTTCCTGAATTGGTCTGGGTGATTCTAGTAGGTTGTATACTTAGAAGTAGATGTAAGGTGATTTAAATGGAAGATACCTTTGTTTCTATGATATGGTTGAATAGGGACAGAAATAAGAATTAACTCATTTGTAAGGTCTTCTTCTTTCACCATAAACATTGTCATCTCATATGTATCAAGGAATATGACTATTATGGTAAAAATCAGTAATTCTTTATGTTCGCATCTCTACTATTAGTACGATGTGCAAAGTACAATATGCAGGATTACTTTGTTTTGTTCCATTGAGCCCCAAGTTTAAAAAGAGTAAAATCGTGAAAGAATAGCTCACGCCTAGGAAAGGCAAAATGCCCCAATTCCGACGGGGACCCGACGTCCCCACCCCGGACAAGCAATCCCCGTCCCGCACTATTATTTATAAAATAAATATTTATAATACATTTATATCCATACATCCACATTATATATTTAAATCATACAAATTTATATTATATTATTATTTTTTGTGACATAAAATTACTAATATGTTATTATTTTTTCATTATCTAAAAAACTTTCTCGATCGAGAACAGGACGGAGATTCCCGTTCCCCGCGAACGAGAAACGAAGAGGGGTCAACGTGAGGCGGGACATGGACGGGGCACAGGGTCTCCGCCCCGAACCTGCCACGTTGCCATCCCTACTCAAGCCTCAACTTCACCATGGTTGAAATTAAAACCCGCCGAAAATACGAGTTCCACATTCCTGGGACCCGCCAAAGCCCTAACCCAATTCGGCATGATTTGACCAAAGAAACTGCCACATCAGCAAGACTGAATTTAAGTCGCGGTGGTTCATTCACGCGCTTCGTTCTTTAACTCTCTCCCAAAATGACAAAAAGCCATGAGAGTGAAGCGTGAAGTAATAATCAGCGCAGAATGTTTGTGAACCAAAAATCCGAAGATACGTCGCCGTTTATCCTCCTTCTATAAAGCCCAAAGCCAAGCAATGCCGAAAAGTTCAGATGATCCCGAAGCTGTAACCGGCTTTTTGCTTGTTCTCGAATCTGAGCAGTGAGTAGTGTCGTGGAGTGAAAATGGGGGAGCAGAGGAATAGGTGGAACTGGGAGGTGAGCGGGTTCGAGCCAAGGAACTCTTCTCCTTTGTCGGCGTCGTATGAGATTGACGAGTACCGGTCTGGTTCGCCTGTGGGTCGGAGGTACTCGCTCTCTGCAGCTTCGGTTCGGCCGCATTCTGAGTCTCCAAAGCACGTGCTCGCCCCCAAGCTGCAGCGCTTGAAGGAAGAAGTTAAGGTGACTGGTTCATGCTCTCTCTAGTGTTTTTTGAATTACTCGTCGGTCAATTAATGGTAAAATTGAGTGATCAGTAGGTGCCTACTGGTTTTGTGGATGGAATGGTGGTGGCAATTAAGCAAATGACGGTACCTGAGAGTGAATATAATTTGGGGTTTAGAGGGCCATTGCTTGTTTTTGAACAGATTGCTGCTTGCAATTAACTGGAGAAGAATACTTGATATATGGGATAAGTATGACTGAGCTATTGAGTGTAGAGTTTCATTTGTTCTCTCTTAATTGTATTTAGAGAGAACAGCAGGTGGTTTGAGAACATGGCATTTTCATGTATGTTCCTTTTTTTCTTAATCTGGAAATCAAATATAAACTGACATTTCATCTTCTTGATTCTAAGGTTACATTTATAAGGAAAAAAGACATGAAAAATGTCCAGAAAGTATTTCATTGCTAGTGCTTGGTATTTTCTTGTTATTTGGAACTCAGGGAAGATTTGAATTATTTATGAAGGGATATTATTGGTTATCCATGACTAGTTAACTAATTACAATCGAAATGGGGTGCTAAAGTGGGTCAGTTGTTTTGGGACAGAGGGAGCACTTAATTGTTACTCTGTTTTATTTTCTTTCATTGTTATTGATGTCTACCTCTTAGTCTTCACTGGCTAATGTCTGTTAATCCGTTTACGTTATTTTTCATTGTTTCTAAATCATTTTTCCTTTTCTGGGCTGTCATTTGCGAGTTGAGATAACATATGCAGCATTGTTTTCTTTATTGGGATTTGGAACATCTTGGCTTTTGCTGAAATGTGTGAGGTTTTGCAAACCACTTTCCATAACTAGTCTTCATTGCTCATCCTTTTTTTTTGCACTTAATAAGAAGGTGCTTGCAAGGATACTGATACATAAATTAAATGTACATACATATAAGTAGGGGGGCCTTACTCACACTAGACATTACTTTGGACTTCCTCAAGAACTGTAAGGCACCAGTGGAGGCATCCAATCCTGTTAGGAATTCAGCTCTGGTAGCCCTTAGTGAATTTTAACAGTCTAACACACAATTCTGTAGGATCAAATTTTATCACCACTCAAACGACAAAATACCAATTGGCTATTTTTTGCCTCTTTGACAATTGGAAGTGCATCCCTTTCTTCTTTTGAGGCCAAGAGTTCCAATATTTTCTGTTTTAAAAAAAATCAAGTACTCCAACTTCTCTCGATTCTGGATTGTATTCGGCATATGAGTTATAAAATCCTTTTCTCAATGTTATATTTGAGCTCACATAGTTGTTACCTCATATGCCAGTTTCAAATAATCTAACATAGATGGTGCAATGAAAGTTTCATTTATTATATCAAATTCATATCCATCTTTCTGCAGCTTGCAAGAGAAAATTACCTGGATTTGCGGCAAGAAGCAAGTGATTTACAAGAATATTCTAATGCAAAACTTGATCGAGTTATTCGTTATCTAGGTGTTCTTGCTGATAAAACCCGTAAACTCGGTGAGCAATCAAATTCCTGTTCATACTCAGCTGTACTAATGGATACAGATACTAGTGTTTATGTTTTGTCCCAATGTATTATTGTCTTCTATGCTATTTCATCTATTAGGTAGTAGGCTGCCAATTCTTTTTTTACAAGTTCTTGTGTTTAAATAAATCTTGTCAACGTAACCTTCTTCATATTTTCCTTTAAGTTTTTTTTTGTGCTATTGGGTTAATTTTGATAAAATATAGACATATGTTGACGCCAGATCAAGCTGCTCTTGAAACTGGGGCCAAGATCTCTTCACTGATCAATGAGAAGAAAAGGTTGTTTAATGACTTGCTGACAGCCAAAGGTACGAATGTTCTCTCTCTCTCTCTCACACACACACACATTACCTGCTAGGTACTGTATTACTCAGGCACACATGACCTTAGAGGTACTCTCACACACACGAGCATGAACTTAGAGGTATCCTGGTTTGTCTTTCTATTGTTATTCAAGCTTAGGCTTCTCAGAAACTGAAAAACTTTGGATGCCCTTTTATATGAAAAATTGAAATGATCATTTCAGGAAATGTGAAGTTTTTTTGTCGTGCAAGACCGCTATTTGAAGATGAAGGTCCATCAATAGTTGAATTTCCTGATAATTTTACTGTTCGTGTAAATACTGGTGATGATTCCATATCCAATCCCATGAAGGATTTTGAATTTGACGAGGTTTATGGGCCTCACGTTGGACAGGGTGAGAATTATATTACTGCCTCTGTCTGTCATATAGATATCTAATATCTTAAGTGTCTTATTATGTGTGTACCATCGTCATGCAAATCTAGCTTAATTACCTTGTTTGGCCCTTTTCTGTCCGCAGCGGAACTCTTCTGTGATGTTCAGCCACTTGTCCAGTCAGCTTTGGATGGATATAATGTAACCATATTTGCCTATGGACAAACAAATTCAGGAAAAACGCACACTATGGTTAACCTCTCTTCCCCCTCTCTCTATTCCAATGTGTATAATCGAATAAATTATTGTTTGAACCAAGGGTTGTGTTAGGAGTGACACTGACTTGGTATGATGTATATTAGGTCTCTGATTTGAATCCCCATATATGCTATTACTGTTTTCTATGAAATATAAAAGAAATGTTTCATATGTACTGTTATATAAGTGTTTCATATGCTTTCATCTTTACATTTAAACTGATTTGCCCACACATGATATATGGTGCTATTTTTTTTCCGGAATTACTGCCACCTACTGGGTCTGGACCCAAGCACACTTGGCCTAGTAGGATGCTACTAAGCAAACTTATCAGTTGGGAGAGTTGTGATGTTAAATAAGATGGCTTCATCAACCTTCTTGTGCTGTCTTATGATCGAGATTTCTTGATCTGATACATTTCCTTCAAAGTCAATAATTTTTTTCTTTCTTTTTGGTTAGAACAGTTAAGAGACATTATCTGGATCATGGAGTTTTTTCATTGGATCTTATGGTTTGTACCTTACTATGTATGTGCAACATTTTATATTTTCATGCTCTTACTAGTATATGGTTTTCAGGAAGGATCTATCAATGATCGTGGTTTGTATTCCCGCTGTTTTGAGGAGTTGTTTGATTTAGCTAACTCAGACGAGTCATCAACTTCTCGATTCAGTTTCGCTGTATCAGCTTATGATCTCTACAATGAACAGGTTCATATGTTTGATCATTTAGCACTGCCACTCTGCCTCTATCCACCATATAGTTCTGTACCTGATTTTGTGGGGTCATAGTGTCATCCACAGGATCATATGATGCTTTGATATAACATCCCTTTCATGTCTCTACAGATGAGGGATTTGCTCTCTGAATCAGGAAGCAGTTCACCCAAATCTTTTCTAGAACTTGTGCAGGAAAGAGTTAATAATCCATTGGACTTCTCTAGAGTTTTAAAGACTGCATTTCAGAGCCGGGGAAATGATGTCTCAAAGTTTAATGTTTCTCATTTGTATGGTTCAAACCTCAATTTTTTTACATGTGTTTATCCTGTTAATGTATGTATTGTCTTCAGTATCATCATTGTTTATTATTTAACTTCAGATAGTGTTGGATTATTGTGAAGGGAACCAGAATAAGTAATGGGAGTGAGGATGTTATACCCATTCCATTTTCTTGACAATTTTTACTTGTGGCATCTAATCACTTAGTAATGTAGGAGTCAACCATAGGCTCAATACTTGGAAAATAATTTAATACGAAAGATGATGGTTAAAAAAAATGAGATTGCGAGAAGCTATTTAGAAAATTAACTTTTATTCATTTGGGTATGTATATCTGTTTTGTGTATGCATATTTTGGTTGTATTAAATCTCCAAATTCTTCTCATGCCTTTGTCAGGATAATTACAATACACATATACTATAACAACTTGATCACGGAAGAAGATTTGTATAGCAAACTTTCTCTTGTTGATTTAGCCGGAAGTGAAGGTCTAACTACAGAAGATGACAGTGGGGAGCTTGTGACAGACTTGCTTCACGTCATGAAATCACTTTCAGCGTATGTAGTGCCTTTATTATTGGTGTTCGATGTAGAAAAGCCATTCTTGTAGGGTTTCTGAGTAAGTATTCTGTACAATATTGTTACTTCATTTTGTGATGTGGTTGTAGATTGGGAGATGTTTTGTCTGCAGTAACCTCAAAGAAAGACAACATTCCTTATGAAAATTCAATGCTCACAAGAATACTTGCAGACTTACTAGGTACTAATTTGTCTTTCTATTGTACCTGTCATTTGGCTCCTACATTTGATTATAGGACTTTTTAAGAGGGAAAATTAAGCAGCTATGAAGATGCACTTTGGGTGAATTCGTTTTATTTGTTAGGAATAGAGTAGTGCGAGATGCTGACTTTTTGGTTAGGGTTTCAGTAACTTAAAAGCATGAAATAGAAAAATTAGACAGCAGGATGAACAAATATAAACATATTTCATTAACTCAACATTTGACCACTATTGCAGCTTCCATCACATGCTAATACTGATCCTGCAGTGCAATACATTTGGACTCGAGTTATATCTTGTTCTTGTTTCGATTTACGGAACCTTCTCCACCAAATGGGTATAAATGAGAGATTCAAAATATGTGCTTGGAGTATATCTCTTCCCAAGTTCTTTAAAATATGTTCTTGGAGTAGATCTCTTCCCAAGTTCCACAATATTTTAAGTCTAAAGCACTAAAAAGATATGAGTCTACTCACAATATATCCTCATTACTCAAGGTGTTTCGGTTGTGCTCAAGTAAAGATGTAACATTCACAATTGTTACATCGTTAGTTGACGCACAGCCGAAACGATTGCAAGCTCGTGTTTCGGGAATCATCTAAAAGAGGAAAAGATAAGTGTTTGAAAAGGACAATGACATGTTAGGGTTTTAGAGGGAGAGAATGTAATGATTTGTAGAGTTAGATAGTGTTATTAATATGCATAATCCTCGCGCCTGGAACCTTCAATGTACTGTGTAAAGACCGTGTATGTGTCAACTACCGATGTAGAATTTGCAAAGACTAAAGACCCAGTCCATGGTTTCCACACTAAGAGTCTCTTCGTTGGCGTGTGCTACAACTAATAATGTAGGAGACACTATATGTAAGATGACTTCGATCTGGGTATAATATGACTATATGAGCAGTGAAAAAGATGGTTGAGTGGAAGTTATAGACGATTGAATTGCCCAAAGGGTTCGACTGAGAGAGCCCGAACCCTCAAATTCCAAATGTTTGGTTACCAATGGTCTTCGATTGTAACCGACTTCATCTGATTGAATCAGACTCTAGACAATAGTAATTAGTTCAGATGAGGTCAACGATAAGTCGCATCACGTTTTAATCTGAATGCACAACCGATGTGGTCAGTGATAGGTCGCATCACATCCCATCTGACATCACACCATTCAAATATATTTCCTCTGTGAGAGAAGGGGGGTCATCTTAATATGAGAGGAGCAGTATTTCCATAAAGTGGAAGGCGTTTTCGGGAAGCAGTAAAATAGTCATATATTTTAGAGTGGTAACTTTCGAGATCAAAACGAGAGAAAGTGCATTTTCGGACATAGTTACTCAATTTTCCCTTTTAAAATGGCTATGCTTGCCTTCTCGTCAGTGAAAATTCATTTTGGTATTCACTGTAATAACCTCCTTGTAGTGAGGAACCATCTAGATGAAGATCTGTAATTCATATCATGGAGCATTTTGTTTATTTAGTTTGGAAACGGAGGGGGATGAGGGGCAGTTGTTAGTGGCTAATTTCTTAGACTAAGTTTTACTTACCAATTGTTATCTGTCCATTAGGGTTGGCCTAGTGATCAAGCGAGCTCTCTAACCTCCTTATAGTTAGAAGTGTCAATCCCAGTGGGTCACCTGCATCAGAGTAGGTGTGAGGTGGGGTAGGTAAGGGGTTAGCCTAGCCTAGGGTCAGGTTTGGATTTTCTGCTTTATTGCCGATAAAAAATTGTTTATCTATTGCTGAGCACTGACTCTGGTTAGTACATGTTATTGTTCTTCCAATAATATTTCGTATTCACACAATGTTGTTAACTTGGATATTGAAGTCAATACACATTTTATTCTCATCATAAACTCTTTGTACTGTAGGTGGAAGCTCAAAAACTTTGATGATTGTTAATGTGTGTCCTAATGTTTCAAATCAACCTGAGACATTATCATCCCTTAATTTCTCCTTCAGAGCTCGAAATGCTGTACTGAGCCTTGGAAATCGAGATACAATAAAGAAATGGAGAGATGTAGTAAGTTCTGCTCATACCTAATATAATATGCATATGTTTTCTTTACAAATTGTTCCTTCTGCTCTAAGATTTACTCTCTATAATTGGTGCCTTCTCTGATGTGTATTCACTTCCATAACCTTGTCTCCTATCCTTTATTTTTTGCTTTCATGTTGTGTGATCTACTGCATGATTTTTTTTAAATAGAAGCTAGATTGTTGTTAGGGCTATGGAGACAGACCTGAAAGTGCTACAGTACAGAAAACATTATTACTGTTATTATTATAAACAATGAAAAACAACTCAACTTAGCTTTTAAGCTTGTACAGTTTGGGCATCTTCACTCTTTCCTTTATTTCTTCTTTTCCCTATTTTTTCTCCTCAATAAGCTTGGTTGTGCAGAAATAATCATATGTGCTTTTTTGCATAATGTATTTGCAAGTTCTAGCTAAAACCTGCATTATTCGAGCATATTGATGACATGTACAATTATCTGCTGAAGTTATGCTTGTGATGGTTCTCATAGGCGAATGATGCATATAATGTATGCGTATAAAGCAGCACATAAATGACCAATTGAGGTTTTGTGCTGGCTATTCTACTTTAATAGTAGATCCTATTGCACTTGAAACAAACATGTAGCTAAGCTATTTAATTATTCTTATTTGATGCAGGGAGAGAATGTTATGCTTGCAGATAAGCATAATATAGAGAAGGAGCAGAATGCTCAGCTGAGAAATCAAGTTGCTCAGCTGTTACAATTGGAGCAAGATAAAAATTTATTGATACAAAGACGAGACTCAGTAATTCAGACCTTGCAGGTTTGCCCTCTCTTCTTCTCTGGACACCTGTGAAGTTATGAGTTAATGGGTTTGTCACTTGAAAATACTTACGCCTTCAACGAGAAATTTCAACTGCAATTAAGCTGTCAATGTCAAGTGGAATGAATTCACTTAGCCAAATAAGAATAGAAGTTGTGCTGAACCGAAAATTTGAAATCTCATATCAATGAATCTAACACTGACAAGTATATATAGTTGCAATTTTCTTGACTTTTGTTTTGAAATATGTCAAGAAACCAGTGGTCGATAGACAAACAAAATTCAGATGGTAAGAGATAAAATATTCTCTAATGATTATGTCAATCTTCTTCCTGTCTGGGAAAAGAGATTGGCCGGTTGGGCAATAAATGGGCTGCTCCGGAGGCTCCATCACATAAATCATAATGAAGTAATGTCTGGAATGCATTGCAAATTGATGACTTTCGTCAAGCACATTGGACAAACTTCTTAGGCTGCAATAGTCCCTGGCCGATGCCTGTATCTCAGTCTCTTGATTGAAGTGATTACTTTTGGCATCACCTATTGTGACGTAGAAACCCTTTAAAAAATGGAAGACAAGAACTACAAACCTAGAGCCACTGGCACTTAAGCACTATGCAAGTATTGGACATAACCGCAACTGTTACATGCAACATCTACGCAAGAAGAGTCTCCACTTTGAGCTGATATTTTACAAATTATACACAGAGAAGGATTGGGAAGAATTTCCTGGTCTGGAATTTCATCTATGCTTCCTGTTGAAGTGTGTGTCCCACATCGAAAGTATGTGGATGTATTGACCACTTGATAAGCATATTGATGCCTCCACCCATTCGCTTGAGCTTCTGTGTTGGATAGGGCTTTAAGACTTTCCAAATTTATAACTCCGTAATCATTTTTACATCTTCTGTTGTAGGCCAAAATAGAAGGCATGGAATCACAACTCAGTGACGCCCTTCACTCTGATGGATTAAGGCCACTTGTTGGTTCAGAGACAGAACTGGGAGTTCTAGAACTTTCTAAAACAACTGGAGATGCAATGTATTCTTCGTCCTTGACCAAGAAACTCGAAGAGGAACTCAAGAAACGTGATGTGCTTATTGAGGTTGGGTATACTTGAAATTCCAAATGTAGTTTTTATTATTTATATTTTGGTTTTCTTAATATGATCATGGTTCTTTGCTCAAAAGTTGACATTTTTACTTGTTATTATGGTTTATAAATCTGTTAGGTAATATGCGGTTTCTGTGTCTGTGATGGCAGGGTCTTGAAAGATACTATAGATTTATGATATGATCATTTAGCCCCTTCTTTTTCCATCAGTTCTTCTGTAACAATGAAAGCTATCTCTCTCTGTATACCCTTTGCCCCCATTATCTCTTCCACAACATCTCCTTTATCATCTTATGTTGTTGGCAATGGAGAATTTAAAGTCTATAGTCTATAATCTAGACTAGCATGCGTGTAGATTGTAGACATCTGTACAGGGGAGAATTGGTTGATGTGGACGTCTAGACAAACTGTCAGGGGAGGCTGTGTTGATTATTTTTATTTATGATGTATGATGAGAAGGAAAGAGGAAAAATGAAGGGAAGAAATAGTATTAATTAGAAAGTGTAACAAATAGATTTCCTCCAGGTCTGATTTATGAAAAGATTTATACAGTTTATTTGGAATCGTAAAAGTAAGTTTTCTTTGTTATCAGTTATGCTTAGACAAATTGTACTTCCTTCAACTTTATCATATAATGTTATAAGAGGGCAGCCAATGTATTCTTTGAAAGTTAAACCATGGGAAAAATCACGTAGTTGCTGATATGGCTGGAGTTAAGTGCTCCTAGGTTCACTGATAGGTTTTAATTTCTCTTGAGCCAAACGTTGACTCAAGGCACACTTCATGCAGTGATGATAAGCTTGATAGTGTATCTGTTGCTTATTCTAATCCTACTTGTAGTTACCTATAAAACCCTAATTAATGGCGGGACACTAATGTGAGAGCTTTGTGTCAATTTTTCAGCGGCTACATGAAGAGAATGAGAAGTTATTTCAAAGATTAACTGAGAAAGCATCTCTGCCTCAATCTCCCCAGGTAGTATATTCTCTCCATGTTTGATATATTGTTTTTTTATTCTGGCCATTCTTGTATCCACCATTTTGGCTTGGGTTGTTTCATAAGAAATTTGTAAATGCTTTTGCTTTTGGTTGATCTGAACTTCATTCATTATTGAACTGCGCTGCATTGTACACTTCTGTTTTTTGTTTTCTGTTTTGTACTTAATGCCGCAAACTAGTTACAATAGTATAAATTCTACACTGCAGTTTTCTGTTTCCCGTTTTCTACTTAATGCCTCAAACTAGTTACAATAATATATATAAGTTATAGGTTGTACAGGTTTGGAATCTCAGAAGAGCAAGTCACATAGAATGCTCATTTTAATGATATTGTACTTCTGTTTCCATAGTCTTTAAGCTAGATCCCTTTTGATATTGACTTGAGTGTCATGTCTTGTCTATGGAGAAACTGGAATAATGCTTTGAAGAAATGAAGTCCAAAAGTTTATGACCTCAATGTTATCTTTTATGAACCCAGGTTGGCCTTACCATCTCTTCAACACTGTCCACTCTGTATCAGTTGAACTGTAGAACTTCAATTTTTTTAATTGATTTCTGGTTTGTTATTCCAATGACTATATGGTTGTTCATACTGAAAGACTTAATCTGATTATGGTCTTTCTAGATCATGCATCATATAACTGTAGAAGTGATTGTCTAGATTCTGGAGCTTGCCTCTTGTGGCCAGCAACATTCAGAGTGCATGTTAAACATGTTTGTTAAAACTGACTGTGAATCATTGTTTTTACTAGTTTTTGTATGTTATATATATTTGTAAGCTTTGATGTGATTAAATCTTACCTTACTTTGCTTTAACTTTTCTTTCCAGTTGCCTAGTGATCCATTATCCAGAAAACAAGCTAGCATTCAGCCTCCAGACATCAAGAGGTATAATTTACAATCCAATCTGATGATCATTATCATGGCTTCTTTTCTCCCCCACTCATTTATACAGTTATTCTTACTTACTCAACTTCAGGATTGATGATACTGTCAATAATAAAGGGATTTCTGTGGATCTTGTTCCCTCACCATTGCCAATTGATAAGGCTACTGATGGCACAGTTGCTTTAGTCAAATCTAAGAATAAAACAACTCCGGCTGGGGAATATCTGACCGCTGTTCTAAATGATTTCGATCCTGATCAGTATGATGGTCTTGCTGCCATTTCCGATGGGGCAAATAAACTCTTGATGCTGGTAGGAGTCAAGTCTGTTTTTTTGTTCCACTAGATTGAAGATTCTTATTGAATACTCCTTTCATCCTAAATTGAGTGTCCTGCATTCCTAATTTGGATGTTGTGTCCGCTTTACTTGTTGAAGAGTTAATTATGCATGACATACAGCTACTATTCTTCATATTCTTAATTAAAGTCAAAGCAAACTCTACCAATCCTGTTTTTTTTTTTTTTCTGTCAATCCCATTTAGGGATCCCTTTCTCTCCTTTTCATTTAACCATTTTATTGCTGATAAAAAACTATTAAGCAATATAATTGGCCTGTAATTGCCCAAATAATTGCAGGTATTGGCTGCAGTTATAAAAGCAGGTGCTTCTAGAGAGCATGAAATACTTGGTGAAATTAGAGATGCTGTTTTCTCTTTCATCTGTAAAATGGAACCAAGGAGGGTAATGGATACCATGCTTGTGTCCCGTGTAAGGATTTTGTACATAAGATCTTTGCTTGCGAGATCACCAGAGCTGCAGTCTATCAAGGTAAAAAAAAAAAAAGCACACTCCACCTCTCTTCATTATAAGGATTTCTTGCTTAAGGATGTATGCAGTGACTTGTGTCTATTCTTATGTAACCATGAA
This sequence comes from Erodium moschatum, assembly GCA_036897745.1. Lineage (NCBI taxonomy): Eukaryota > Viridiplantae > Streptophyta > Magnoliopsida > Geraniales > Geraniaceae > Erodium > Erodium moschatum. Next base: position 12,701 of record JAYMSV010000205.1, read on the forward strand.
TTCCTAATTTGATTCATAGGTTTTACCTGTTGAGTGCTTTTTGGAAAAGGCAAATACTGGACGCAGTAGGAGTTCCAGCAGGGCTAATAGCCCAGGAAGATCTCTTGTGCATTATGGCGAGGAGCAGATCCAATGCTTTAAAGTGAATTTAAAGCCAGAAAAGAAGTCCAAGTTTTCATCAGTTGTTTTAAAGCTACGAGGAATTGATCAGGTAGCTGCTCTTTGGTTTTGAATTTATTTATTTTCTTGATTAGGTGTCGACCACTCTTCAAGAGCATCCACATGGGGCCTCCTATGGGCGGTGTCGGATCGCCCTTAGGAGGCCGGCCTCACCCCATTGCACTGAGGTGGCCTCCGATGTTGAAGATGATGTTTCCTCGGCCTTCAATATCTGAGAGCAATTGCACGCCACTGCAACCTCTAATGGGTGGCCTCCGATGAGCATCAAGTGATGACATGTTGAAAGAACAACCGTTTTATTTTATTTTTTTTAAATAAAAAATTAAATCTAAAAATTTAAGGAAATTATTTTTTCCCTATAAAATCTACCTTATGTATTGTCCACGCTTTAAAACTACCATATCTTTTGACCACGGTGGCTTGTTAGTCTTTCCAACGAAATTACTACATGTATTGTCCACATGCGAAAACTACCCTTATGTATTGTACACGTCCCTAATTTTAACCGAATATTCTAAATTTTAACGGAATATTCCAAAATTTGTCAGTAAACAACCGCGGTAAAAAAAATAGGGTAGCTACTTCATAAAGACATGGTGATGATCCCCGAGAGGATTGTTGTAGAATACTAATTTGGAATTGGAAATCAACAAGAAGAAAAGAGTTTTGTTGCCCTGAAGCAGTTATCTGAAGCTCTTTACAATTACTACCTTATGTGTGTGTTCTTAATTATATTTTCCATTCTCAGTTATAAACTCAAACGTACAGGACACTTGGAGGCAATATGTTACTGGTGGAAAGCTTAGGGAGATTACAGAGGATGCCAAAAGTTTTGCAGCCGGGAATAAGTCACTTGCTGCTGTGTTTGTTCATACTCCTGCTGGTGAGTTGCAGCGTCAAATTAGATCATGGCTTGTTGAGAATTTTGACTTTTTTTTTATTACTGGGAACGAGGTTTTTGGTGGGGCGGCGGGTCAGTTAGAGCTTCTTTCAACTGCAATTATGGACGGTTGGATGGCTGGTCTTGGTGCAGCAATGCCTACCCATACAGATGCTCTTGGACAGCTCCTATGTCAGTATGCAAAGAGGGTTTATAATTCTCAATTGCAGCATTTGAAGGTATGCCTTGGTTTTAGCTGGAACCTGTTACAAAATAGCCCTTCTACACAAAATCATGAAATTGCTCAGTGATGGCTAAAGAGACTTGTTGAAGCAATTCTGGCTTATTTGACCACAAACTGATTCACAGTCTGTTTTCTTATAGAATCAGTTGCAATCCACATAGTATTTTGATGCATTCCATGCTCATAGATTAGGTGTGGTATATATGGTTATCTCCAACTATTTAAGATGCATTGGGGAATTCAATGTTTCCTATCCTTCTTTTCTTGCTTTAGTTCTTTCTGGTTGATGGAATTGCTCTAGTAACAAACTCTTGGGGTCCATATTTGGTTAGTTTTGATTTCATAATTTCTCAATCTATAATTAGGATATTGCCGGTACATTGTCCACTGAAGAGGCGGGAGACTCAGCACAAGTAGGAAAGCTACGTTCAGCTCTTGAGTCTGTTGATCACAAGAGAAGAAAGGTATAGAACCAACCATATCCATATATATGAAATATTGTAACCTGCAATTTTTGTGGTGACAATTTGCTAATTTTATACATCAGTCTGAATGTGAAGCGGGCACACAGTGACATTACCTTTCTTCCTGTAAACAGATATTACAACATATGAAAAGTGATACAGCTTTGCTAACATTAGAAGGCGATGCATCACCTATTCGGAATCCATCCACAGCAGCTGAAGATGCACGATTAGCATTGCTAATTTCTCTAGATGGCATTTTGAAGCAAGTCAAGGTATTTTTATATATTTGCAAAATTAGTCATTTACATCCTCAATGTATTACTGTTAAGTAATTATAGAGCATGGTTGTAAATAATTGAGCAGGATATCATGAAGCAGTCCTCTGTAAGAAGTTTGAGCAGAAGTAAGAAGAAAGAAATGGTTGCAACTCTGGATGAACTTGAAGAACGCATGCCTTCCCTTCTTGACATTGATCACCCATGTGCTCAGCGCCAAATTGCTGATGCTCGTCATGAAGTTGAGGTACTTGACTACATTTATTCCCCCTGGTGCTTAATTTACAAGCCCTGTTTCATCCATCTTATTTTTCTTTTGTACCCTGCAGTCAATTCTAGAAGAAGACGATGGCCTACAAGAAACAACTCGGGCAGCAAAACCATCTACAGATTCGGGGTCAGGAACGGAAACTGATGTCTTGCAGTGGAACATTCTACAGTTCAACACAGGTTCGGCAAGCCCGTTCATTTTAAAATGTGGCGCAAATTCACAGTCAGAACTGGTCATCAAGGCAGATGAACGTGTTCAAGAACCCAAAGGCGCTGAAATTGTGAGGGCCATCCATTTTGGAGAACATGAACTTGGAAGAGATGAAAGAAGTATTCTCCCAACTCCCCGAGGCTCTGACCTTGCTTGCCCTCGGGAAGACAGCCCAAGGAACTCGAGCTCGGTTTTCTAGACTCTATAGGACTTTGGCCATGAAGGTTCCGGCTCTTCGAGACCTAGTTGGTGAGCTTGAAAAGGGTGTGTTGTGACAGGTCAGTGATTCACTATAATACACTGTAGTTTATATTGTTTTCTGCATGGTCTTGAGAGCTAAAACACCGCATCATTGTAATACATAGTGTGTTTCTCACGTCCAGGTATGACATTTTCCTACTTTAATGCTTTTCTTTTTCTGTATACTTGTAAATTGTAATTAATAAATGCTTATGTTGTTTTAGCACAAAAATGGAACCTGCATCCATCTGCATGCAGCTTTATGCTTATCCATTGTGCAAAACTACCCCTATTCCAAATTACTCGATTACCCTCCTACGTCTGTCCCATCACGCCTTCCACAACGATATCAAATTTGAATTGACGGTCCAGATGCAGTGGCAGTCACGTCCGAAAGTCCGTAATTTCCTTGAAAACACGGGGCTATTTTCGTCAACTGGATGATCCTTGTTCATAAACCAAAAGGTCGTTCCTTTTCCTCGGTCAGCTAGTCAAGCGAGAGAGGGTAGAGTAGAGCGGTCTCGGTCTCTGCCTGTGTCGCCATGACTGAACCAGGGAGCTTGATCGAGCTCTCCGCTGACTTTCTCAGCCACAGGGACTTCTCGAAATGCCGCAAATACGCCCTCTTGGCCAAGCAATCCGACCCAAACCTCTCCCCTGCCGATCAAATCCTCGCCATTGCTGACGTCCTCATCGCCGCCGAACGCCGCTTGGGTGGCCGCCTTCCGGACTGGTACTCCATCCTCCAACTCCGCCGCCGCGAGCATGCCGTGAACCCCACGCTCCGAGACCACTTCAAGAGGCTCTTGCTGCTCTTAACCCCTTCCAAAAACCTCTTCGCCTTCTCCCGAGAAGCTTACAGGCTCGTCTGCGACGCTTGGTCCGTTCTCTCCAACCCGGAAAGGAAGGCCCGTTACGACAGTGAAATTGGTCCCGAGGAGGAGAAACCCAGAGAGGACGAAGAGAAGGAGGTGGAAGCGGAGGAGATGAAGGAGGAGGGCCTGGGCCAGATCAATGGGACATTTTGGACTACATGCCCGTACTGCTTCTGCGTGTACGAGTACGACAAGGTGTACGAAGAGTGCTGTTTGAGGTGCCAGCACTGCGCGAGGCCGTTTCATGGGGCGGCGATTGCGGCTCCGCCGCCGAGTGTGGTGGTGGACGGGAAGGAGGCCTACTATTGCACTTTTGGGTATTTTCGTTTCAGATACCCTTGGTTGGAGGAGAGTGATGCTACTGCTGGGCCGCCGATTTCAGAGCCAAAAGATAATGCTTTTGTGGAGATTTCTGATGACAGTGAGGACTCATGTGAGGATGTGAAAGTAGATGATGCTGATTCTGAAATGACCAACAACAATGTTGGTGTCAAAAGGAATGCGAGTGCAGGTAATGAGGAGAAACATGGAGAGATGAGTGGAGTGATGGGGGGCAATGAAAAAACCAAGGCAAGGAGGAATGTGAAGACTGTAGCTAGAAACACACGGAAGATAATGGGGACAGGGAGGATGGCCAATAGGGGGGGAATTCCAGCAGCTTTCAAATTCGATCTGAATCGGAGTGGAAGTGAAAGTGATGAAGGTGAATTGAAGTTCTTGGATGGAGATGAAGACATCATAGTTGGTCTGTGGCATAGCCCTTGATGGGTGCTACTGGTAGTAGAAACTTTTTGGCTGAACAGTTTTGAGGATGTTCATATAGGTGGTGATGTTCAAGGTTGGAAGAACTATAGCAATATCAAGCTGCTTCAAAAATCACAATGCTTTGTTGTGGAGCGGAGGTAATTATAACCCTTACTAACGATAGTTTTTGACAATGTGGGGAAAAGTACTGCAATATGGCTATTGGCATTGTGCTTTTCTATCTTTCTGCTATACTTAATACAATATCCATCTACTTTGGCTGAAACAAATTGTTTCTGTTCCCAATTAACTGCATTACAATAGATGTATTTCTGATGATCCCTCTTCTGATAAGTTCATCAACTGTTTGTTTCTCCGATTTGTGGATGACCTGCATCTGCAAATTAGACTTATCCTCCAACTATATTTGATTCCATCCATAGATCAATTTTCTTCTCAAAGTAAAATGGTCTGATGATTTTTGTTAAATAGTCTCCCTGTACTAGATTGAGTGGAGTAGAAACAAATACGCAGGGACACTATTAAACGGTCAAACTGGACAAATTTCCTGAATTCATTCATTTTAAATAAAGAAAATTTCTTTAACCAGTAATGTTAAATGTTGAAATTCTACGGCGTTGTGAAGCTTGCAGTGACGCCCGTAAAGAAGTCCATAATTAAATACTAATAAACTGACTTGTGTGTAAAACAAACAATTCCTTTTCAAAAACTATTAACCGGTGATTTAGCCGTTAATATAAAGACTATTATATTGATGTCACAATAACTAAACTAGATAACTTTTACATTCATTCATATTACACCAACATAGTACATGAATTAAGCATCACTCAGAAAAGGATATAATCTTGTCGGTTGTACGTTTCATATCTTCTTCGATCATTACTAGTTTATCCTTCGATGTCATCGATCTCGTAATGGCATATATGGAGAAATATGAGAGAGAATTGATTGATAAAATTGTGGGTTAAGGCATTAAGCGGTTGCTTAAAGCTTGAGCCGACCCTAGTTGACCGAATCCATACGACAATAAAATCTACGCTGAGTCCGTTGCTTCGAGGGTGATGCGCTGCCTGTTATGCTTAGTGTTTGACGCTTAGCTCGAAGCAATGGTTGCACCAAGTGCTTTTCGTTGTGCTTACACCGATCGGTAGATATGCTCTTAAAAGAAACTCGGTAGCGAAAAAAATAATTCAATATTTTGTAGAAAGCAAAATAATTACTTGAAACTAAACGTGTTAAACTGTGAAATAGTATTCAATCTTCTCAATTGAAGCATCAGATTTTACAAAATCCCTTCCTGATACAAAAATTTGTCCACATTTAAATAGGTTTAATTCCATTTATTTGGTATTAATATGATATTTCTCATTCTGATTCTAAATATATATGTCTACATCTGACTAATAGTTTCTTTTACACATTACCATTTATGTCTTTCACATAAAACAGTTGTGTTATATTCCCAATTACCTCCCTTCTTATGGCTCTACTGCAGCAGGTAAATTCTATCTCATCTCCTTCAATTCTCTGTTTTTGCATATTTTCTGAAATTGTTCTAATTCCTCTCCTTCATGTACAGATAGAAGCAGTCATTCCAAAGTACTATGGATCGGCCTCAGGTGCTTTTTCAAAAAGGATCAGCCTTACTCAAGCCATCAACTCTACCACAACATTCAAGAACAACTCTAATCCGAGAATTTCAAAACCCGAATCCAAGGTAGAGGCCAAAAAGCTTGCTGCCAAGAAGCATAGCGAATCGGAGAGGAGGCGAAGATTAAGAATGAATTTTCAGTATGCAACTCTCCGCAACATCTTCCCCTACTTGATCAAGGTAAGTATAATAAGAAACATGCAAAGTAGTTCAACAATTTTTTTTTATAAAAAAAACAGTAGTAAGTAATTAACAGTAGTGACAAAATTGACAGAAGGACAAGGCATCATTGCTGGGGGAGAGCATAAAGCGTGTGGTGGAGTTACAAAACAAAGTATCAGGATTGGTAGGAGCGCCGGATAGAAATGAGGCGTTGGGATTGAAGGATGAGGAGAATGATGATTCGGTACGCATTCTTGGAATGGAGGATAGTGTTTTCCCTGGTGAGTCGGATAAGTTAGTATTGAGCCATTGCAAGGAGCAGGAAGGGGTCGTGAAGGCAAGAATGAGCTGCGAAGATAGGGCAGGGCTGATATCAGATATGGGTAGAGCGCTGAGCTCGATGAAGGGGAAGGTAGTGAGGGCGGAGATGGTGAATGTGGGTGGAAGAACGAAGAACGTGCTGTGGATCAAAGGGATAGAAGGTGGGAATGAAGGCGTTACGGCGCTGAGAAGAGGCCTCAAGACTGTGATGCACAAGCAGCGCAGGTCAAGCTATAGTTACTGAGATTGTAGTGATAATGTACCTGTAATATCAGCATATATATATATGTATGTATGGTGAGAAATAGATGATAGGGTAAGAACATACTCTAATTGGGACAGAGATGCAGATATAACAGCAGTACAGTCCTACTGCAGGTTAGGTTTAGTTAACATGTTTTAACTTTGATGTCTACATACTAAATATTCTGATATTTCAATAAAAAGTTACTGTCTATCTGTGCATCTGACTTAATCTTTTTGTTCATGGCAATATGAATAGATTTAGAACTAAAATGATTCTAAAACCATACGTGCGTTTGCCGGGAGTCGAACCCGGGTCTATTGCTTGGAAGGCAATTATCCTAACCGTTGGACTACACACGCGGTTGTCCTCAG
>JAYMSV010000206.1:0-19840 GCA_036897745.1 Erodium moschatum
TGGGTTGTTTCTCATCTGTTTTTTGATTGGGGGTATTCTCTGCTGTATGTGAGTGGGTAGGTACCTTGCACTAGGCTTTAAGTGCTCTTTTTGGTACTGGTTTTGTTGTGTCAAGATTGTTGGTGGTGTTGTACCTGAACTCTTCTTAGTTAGTTGCTGACACTGTTCCTGTTCTTGTGTCATTGGGTTGGCTAAGCTTTTTCTTCTCTGGAAAAGCTCTAGTTGCTACTGGTTTTACTTGTTTTGGTAACTTGCAGAGGTTTTAATCCTTGGTTGCTGTAGTATTTTTCATTCTTGTATAAGTTGGTTTTGTTGACTGTTGGACTTGGTTTATCCCCTCAATTCTTTCGGGTATTTGTGGTTTATAAACCTTTCATCCAACAGGCCTAAGTTGTACTGTTAACTTTGTTTATACTGTTGTGGTGTCATTTTTCAGTTTTTGTGGTTACTTGGCATACAAGTCAAGTTGTGGGGATCCTTTTGGATGGCCTTTATTCTATAATATTACTTTGAGGTGAATTCCTCGGCTTGGCACTTCATTTCGAAGTCTAAGTTAATATAATTTGCTGATCAAAAAAAAATGTTTTTATTCAACATTAAAAAGATTGACATACAAGTAAAATTGATTCTACAGAATTAATGTCGTGAGCACTTAACAGAAACATGTAGTTATGAAATTTGCAAAATACTTTCCCATATTATTGATCATTTGGACAGTTAAAGTTTAGAAATTAAGTTTTTTTAGGTCAGTTTAGTCCTGTACTTTAAAAAAGTAGGACAAATTATTTTTATTGGTAATCACTAATCAGTTATTCAATACACAGGACAAGCAAATAGTTCAAATGAAATTATTTCACATGTGTAGCTCTATATAATTTTAATCTTTAATATAATCATCAAAGTTGAGTGTGATTATATACTTTTTTTTGTTGTTTTTTTTTGAAACGGGCGACGAGAAACTGTATTACGTACTAGTACAAGCCAAATCTTACAAGTAGGACTAAAAAGCTCTGGGAACAAAAAATGCCCGAGTCTCCCGTAGGACACCCGACGCTCATAAACCAGTAGAAATAGCATAGTTTTCATCTTGGACAAAGAAATATATCTCTACGTCCTACCCTCTGGGAAAATAAATACTGAAAATAAAGAAAATAACCTGAAACAAAGTACTGGAACTAAAGGAACTAACAGGAAGTAACAAATAACAAACTAGAAAGAAATAAACAACAGAAGAACGCCTTATGAGAGATCTTGTTTTCCGGATCATCTTGGGATGCTTCGCACGAAAAGACTCGATCGGCATGTCGTCTTGAAACGTTGGGGTAACCCGACAAGGGGTGTTGTAGATCGGTCCACCATCTTACCGTCCCACCCCCGGGTCCCGAACTAAACATAGCCATCTGCTAACTGCCACGTAGAAGACGACGACGAACGAGAAACATAGGGTTCGCACCTTCCGTGCACCGCCATAAACTCATGTTGAACCGTGGGCGTTCGATGAGCCGAGGACGGTAGAGTTGTGGTGAGCGGAGCTGGTGTTATAGCAGCGATTGGAGGAGAAGCATGTAAGGGCCTGGTGGTGGTAGTCGGCATGACCATAGCAACAGCATCGAGAGAGGAAGAAGCGACGACGGTCGAGAGTACAAGGGCAAAACCTTAACCTCTTAGAGAGAAAGTCTCTTAGACTGATATTGATGGGAACTCACAATTTGAATCTATTTTTGAATCTTATAGATGTACACTTTTTCAATTTAAAACTAAGGGGCACAATCCATTGTAATATAAATTGTAAATTAATATTAGTCATTGATTTAAGGGATCGGACGACGTCCAAAATTCAGGAGGGGTGATTGATTACAAAGATATGCATTAATAATTCTGTCATTAATGATTTTTGTTTAAATCTAGGTCCTTGGATTCCACGATCCAATGGCCCAATTTACAATTTAAGTACCCATTTACAATGGATAACAAATGAAGCCTCAAAAATATTTTTAAACATAACTTAAAAAAAATCAATTTATCTTGATTATAAACAAGTAAACTTCCAAATATTTTGGTTGGATCTACAAATCTTTTTCAAAAACTGAGATAAAATATAAAATAAATTTCTCTTTTTAACTATAGACTTTAAACAAGACCTCAAAATAATATATACATATACTTTTAAACAAATTGAAATTAATTACTTTTAACAACACGTAAGACCGGCCCCGCGCTTTACAAGTCTTTTATTTAAATCAACACAGTGGAACATATACTTGGATTTTTTTTCTTCTAAAATTGGTTACATATATCAAATTGGAGTTGAGCTATAAATTATGCATAATCTTCAATCACCACACATTATAAGTCCGACCCTTACCTTTTGATTCACTACTGTCTTTTAGGCTATGAGAAGCACCTTCTTTAAATCAGCCCTCTGAACTCAAGTCCATATGAACAATGAACCAAGAGATAATTATGTGCACTGAGACAACCATTGTTTGCACATGTCGAGGACTGGGAGTGATTTTGCATGTAGTGCCTGCACAAAGGATTCAATATACTCAACTTAACAGAGACTATATATGTCTACTTTTAAAATCCGATTATGTATCGATTTAGGCTTCACAATTAATCGTGTATGATCCTCAACTTATATAACTCAAACATATACATGTAAACTCATAATCAACTATATTGTAGCTATGACATCATGTAAACTCTTAAAAGTAAGAGCAACAAAAACTGACTTGTAGCCCATTACCCCGTCAAAGGTTAAAAGATTGACTAATATATATCAGAAATTAGTGTCAAATGGGCCTTATTGCCTAGGGTAAGACGTTTTCCAACGGCACTATTGTTAGCGCCACATGCCAAAAAGCCGAAGCAAATCACCGACAAAATTGGCGTGTACCTGGCGTTTTGAAAACGCCATACCCAAAAAGCCTATATACCGGGTCAGGTATGGTGTTATGTGTTGGGTATTGTATTTAACTAGATTCATATCAGTTAGGTGTTGGGTACTGTATTGATAGCAGAAGGTAAAGAGAAAATTACTACTAACCTGATGAGCTACATACTGAACATCAGCCACACTCCCACTTCGAGAAGCAATTTGGAAAGCAGACTTCAAACGACCACATCCCACACAAGCCAGCACCTTCCTGAAACATAAGTTAAGAACGTGAAAAAAAAGCATAAGTTTGTATCATGTGGCCACTGATCTACACTTTTTCCAATGTGGGATAGTTTATTCTCGGGTTAATTGTCAAAAACTACAGTAAAGTTTCGTCCATAAACGGAAGCATGCAAAAAAATTTGTCCACACTTTGTGGGTGCACTGAGGTTTTGTCCACGCTTTGTGGGTGCCTTATGTATTGCCCACAAATCTATTGAATCAGGGAAGCACTGTCCAGACCATCATTCTGAACATTCCTGTTACATTTAAGCTAAAAAAGTCGCGGACAAAACTTCAGTGCACCCACAAAGCGTGGACAAAACGTTATGCATACTTCCGTTTGTGGACAAAACTTTATTATAGTTTTTGACAATTAACCCTTTATTCCCTCTAGCATGCACATGGACTAAGAATATATGAACAGAGGAAACACAAACAGATCATGGGCTAACCCATGGTCTGATACGATGTTAATGTCCGATAGAGTTCAAAGAAGATAAATAGAGATGTTTATCAAGTGGTCACCGAATCTACACGAGACCATTCTAGAAAGTATATACACACTCATTACCTGTGGCTGCTCGTTAACATGTCAATTAAGCGGTCAGGGCGTTCCTTGTGTTTATATGAATAAACGTTTACAGCAGCACCCAAGACCTACATTATCCAGATGTTATAAACATTAATCACGTTTATTCGATAAAACATAAACTATTATAAGTAAACCAGACACAGTTGTTCATTTCCTCGAACTGGAAAAGGTTCGTTCCAGCTCAACTTGCTGTTTCATGATTTTTTGCAAGCACTATTTTTTTTAGTTTCTGTTTGTTTCAGAGATTGTACAAAATCAACTGAGCGAGATATTTTTTTGGTCTTGTTCTTTGTTTTCCCAACAAAAGTAGGGATGGAAAAAAATTGCCAGGCAGAAGGGTCGGGGATGGAACAAAAAACCCACTATAGAAAAGACGTGTAAGAACTGAACGTTGTTACCTGGTCCCAATCGTCATCATCAATTGTGCCCTTGATGTTTCTGAAGAACTCTGTCAATTGATTGCCTTTCTTTTTCTCAGCTAGTGCTGAAGCAACACCAGCATATATATCAACAGCTGCAAGGCAATGCACAAGTGGGTAACACAGAACATGAATAGCAAAATTCTAAAAAAGATAATATAACAGTTTCTTTTAATGATGTCTAAAACAATACCGGGTAAATTGAATTCGTAGATCACTTGGAAAGCCAAATCAAAATTCTTCTCAACAAGAGTCTCAGCAACCACACACCTTCTCCTGAATTGAAACAAGTAGGAAGAAGAAAAAAAAAACAAGTCTTATTATCATATATACATATATATAAGTTGTATATCACATTCTAATTTCTAAAGCAACTGATCAAATGAAATATACAAAGCTCGTTACAGAAATGCTCTATAATTTTTATGTCTGAATCAAATCATGATGTTTTAGGGAATATCTGTATGCACAAGCACGCCGGACAATACAACGGGCCATTGCATGTGGACCAAGAACTAATGGTGATATAACACAATGGGTCACATGTCCAATATCAAATTGGCCCCGTCTCTGTATGACTTGAACAGACGTTCCTCAAAAGCTCTAATTTCAGCGTCTGAATGAAGATCACGTGTATGCTGATAAATTGTGATAACAAATCAAATGTTACCAAGATGAAACAGACCTGAATGTTTCAGGATCACTTGGATTTCCGAAAAGAGAATGTTTCCACTGCCCGTCATCTGAATCACTGAAGGATTTCACAACATCGACCTAAAATACGTAAGGGAGTCAATAGCAGAAACATAGGATTTTAGCAAAGTTTACTTGGCCAAGTAGTCAAATGTTGATCTTTGGTCAGGTTGATCTAGTGACCGGGGTTTAAGTTACGGGGTGCTTGTAAACTAAACTGGGAAGAAGACTACACAAAGTTCATGATATGAAATTGAGTTCCAACACTATAGTCTTATACTTGCGATGATATTGTAAGAAATTGTTTTCGGTGTATGATAAAGCTCATTACCTGCATATTAACCCTAGCAGAAAACTTGATAAGTCCTTCTTCAGATATTTTCTCAGGTGCAGTTTTCCCCCTAACGCCCTTAGTGATGAGCTTAGTAGAATGTCCACCTTTGGAACGCTCACTTAATGCTTCATCAAAGTGCGTCTACATCCCAAAAGAATACCAATAAACTATGAACCAAGTATCACAAAAACAGGAAAGGGTGTAGAACAAAAACGGCTAGTCACAAATATATTATGACCCAATAATTCAAGAACTATGGCTGCGTATTTACGTTAAGAGGGATTTTTCCAATAATGAGGTTCAAAGTTGACACAAAACAGATGGTATGGAGCCATTTTGAAACATTCCTAGTTTCGCTATTTATTATCATATATTCTTTGTGGGAAGACATTGCAATGTTTCTTCTATTTATGAAGGTGCATCCAGATTTTACCAGATGAAACTTAGTTCAAGTTCCATTCTACGCACGTTATATAAGAATTTGAAAAGAATGGAGGGTCAAAGAGCTGCAATGTAACTCCTATTGGTGATGATTGACTAAACTGAGAAAGAACCTAGCTTCACACTTCAGGATAGGGTTATTCATGCAAACCATATAAAGAATCACAGTGTACACTGTTCTCAGAAACATCATGCTGAAGTTAAAAAAGAAGGAGCATTGATGAGTTGGCTCTCGATCTATATGCTTCCCTAAGGAGGCGTAAAGAAGCGACAGCATGGAAGCAACAGAAGAACAAGGAACAGGTTTGGTACAGCAAACTGAGCTAATTCAGTATTTATCATGATAGATCTTTCTGACCTTTTAAATGTGTAATTATGAAGATATGATCTACATGTCATTCCTAATCTCTAGTAATAACTGAAAACTTGCCTTAGCATGTTCTAAATGTCTGATAGCTTCTTCTTGTGAAGAAGAATTCATAAATAGCTGAATGCAGCAAAGTCCGGCAGCAATATGATCCTTCTTGATAACCTGAGCCATCAAGTATTGAAGTAAACCCGATTAAACAAAATCTCAAGGTCAAGGTATAACACGCCATTATGTTGAGATTCAATCTCTAAAGGACTTAGTTTCCAAAAGCCGTGCACAGTCCTACCTATAGTAGATAGATACTATCACATACATTGATAAGTAGAATGCTATGTAGCACAGAAAACGCAAGAACAAATTAGTTCAAAACCATGATTCACACCTATAAGAAAAACTGCTGCAGGCAGCGAGTTAAAATACACTATTTATATTTGAATATTAATTACAAACTAATATTTATAAATCGATGAAAAGAGAATCTAGTATACCTGAAATTTGTACAAATAATTGAAATGTTTATGTGTTTCACAGTAGATGCATATACGGCTGAGGGCTGCGGCCATGTACTGATTTACTGCTACCTCTTGGGGTGTTGTGGATGCCATTTTTGTCGAAACTACTTCCTCCAAAGCTGGCATTGCACTATGCTCAACACACAGGTCACATAAATCATCAATGCTCCCATAGTCAGTTGAAAAAGGATCTGATCTCTGAGGGGATGAAGATGAAGTTACTGCTCCCGGTGAGGATAGTGATTGAGAAGGTGCAGGAGCCGTACCAAGAGGAAAGAACAAGCAGCAAGCATCATTGAAGTGACCATGCTTGAACATAAAATCCAGCAAATGCTGACGTGCATACTGCAAAACAAGAAGTAAAACTAGTTTTTGGATCAAAAAAACATATTGAACATGAAAAAAGAAAAAGAAAAATTGTATGGTCACTTCCTGTAAGTTGTAACAACAAAGCTTATAAAAGTCAACAGGTGAAAACAAATCATAGAAGCTTGCACAGCGTATTGCGCCCTTTTGAGTTTCAATTCATGAGAACTTGGATAACGTTTCGAGTTTGTGTCCTTTGCAAAATAAAAATGAATGGAAATTTGCACAACTAAACAAAGGTTTTTTACTTTGGCGTTGACTTACATCCTGTAAATAATGAACACATTCAAGGTACCGAATGCTATCCAAGTTGCTGCGCGGTCCATCTTCGAAGTAAGAAACATATGAAGAATTATTGTTAGAAGACTCTTGAGAGCCACTTGATTTCTCTGAACGTGGAAAGGTAGATGGCATGTACAGAATATTCAGGTATGAATCAGCAGACAGGGAATCATCTAAGATAGTTGGAGCACGTGTAGACAAATGTTCATACCTGGAATGATGTATTCAACTGTATAAAATGAATTTCTGTTTATAAATAATTTCTTTTTGTAACTATATATAAGAGAAAAAGTAATAGTGATCCGCCAAAAAGAATTTAATTACCACAAAAACCTAATGTGAAAATCAAGACAGTACCTACAATTCATTAGTCCAATCCCCGTCAAATGCATCCACTATAAGTAGTAGCATAAGATTACTAATTGTTAAACCGAAGGATCACACCTTCACAACACTATGCAGTAACATGTTAATGATAAGATATCAACCAAGCAACAAAAAAAAATCCTGGCAATTTACTACAGGAATTTAGATTTTAAGAGTTTTGAGGCATCTTACATGGACCGAACAACTGAAACATCAGCCGGTGGACCTCCTTCTATTGTATTGATAATCTCGAGAGCAACAGGTACATGATCACCTTTGTGCAATTGAAGAGCTTGCCTGCCAGAAAGGCAGTAAAGAATTAGATCACTCTGAACCCACCATTTTTTAAAGAAGCAACAAATTTACGTACTTAAACTTCACACGAGCCTGCGCGTAGTGCTCAGTTCGAATCAAAGCATGCCCCCATGCATTCCATACCGGAAACACATCAATCTGAAAGCAGCCAAATATTTAAAGAAGATTTGAAAAGGCGTTATACACAATATATACCATTTTAGGAGTGATTTTTACTTTGCACTTCTTGCATGTGTAGACAGCCATGCTGTATTTCTCATCTACTATCAACCTGTGACAGAGATGCACAGAGGATTCTTTATCCGCAATATCATCAAGAGAAGCAGCAATTCCTGAACCAAGAAGGCTCTGAAGCAGTTTAGCTCGCCCAAGCCAAGTATCTGCCTGTGACAGAGCTTCAGAAAGTTGATCTGTAGACTGACTACCCACACTAGAGCCTCCCACATCAGAGAATGCATCATCAGCATCCCCACTCCCAAAAATGCTAGACAAATCAACGCCACCAATATGCTTTCTTAGCAGGGATTTAGCATAAAGTAGTCCCTGCATATACGATGAAGGAACTATCACCCTATATGTATTATAAACTACAATGCAAGTAAAGCTGCTTCAACATTGATGCTATAACCCTGCACATGCCAGTACAGTAGAATAGGCTCCATGCTATCACCTCTATTGATCAAGTTGAATTTACCAGCAGTTTAGCGCCGTATACCATGAATATGAAATGATTGGTTCCAGCTGGCCAAGGCAAATACCTGTAGAAATGTCTCTGTAGCAAGATATGCCTGACCAATTTTCTCGACAGATGCATTCTCAGGCAACTGTTGGGAGCTCAGCACATTCTTCATCTGATCAATACACAAGACCAGGGCAGTTTTGGCAGATACAAACTCATCAGAGCACAAAGAGAGCAGCTCCTGTTCGCAGAATAATTAAACACTCAGCAAATGCTTGAAAACAAATACAATATCAATAGTACCATGCCTTTATGCAGGCCCTCAAAATAGCACTTTAAAATGCCTAACATCAAAACTGCAGAGGAAACAAGATATGAACCACACTTCAAACCATGTCAACATCTGTTTGAAAGTACATAAATGCAAATATCCACACATGCAAACACACTCATGGTAGAGTTTTATATGCTCCTCACGCCTTCAGTTACTCCATTTGTTGAAGAAATTTATAGATGACTTCATTGACAACTTGTGGATTATTTGTCCATGGTTTTAAAGTTGGGTTAATTGCTAAAAACTACAAAAAGTTGTCCACATGCTAAAAGCTACACTGAGTTTAAAAGTGGACAAAAACATATAATAAGTATTGTCCACAGTCTTCTCTTACAAATAATGAACAAATTATTGGTTACAAAAATTCATTCCTCTGGATCGGCAGCAACCTTTCTCAATCAGGATAAAAGATATATCCTACCGAATTCGCTTGACTTATTTAACTAATATGTACCTCAACCAACATGCTTTACTGGCAGTTCATACGATCAAAAAATAGCATTCAGTAACTTATTTTAAAGTACTTTTCATCGGCTTTGACAGATTATCCCAACATGTTAAGCATATATAGGCATAATACCTTGAATAGAATAATGTCAGGAGCACTGCCATACCGGTGAGATGAACGCACGGCTTCATTCTTAACTGGATCTCGTGTTAGCATCCATTCTTCTGCAACTGCAACAGAAGGAAGTTGTTCTTGTCCATCTGCAGATAATGATAAAGCACGTTCATCTTGATTTCCAGTCATTGCCTCCCAATCAACTTTTTCAGATGATGCTAATCCAGAACTCTTTCTTTTCCGGTATGCATCTTTAGGAGCTGCCTTCTCACTAGCATTTCGTGGAGCCCAAGAAAATGCTTTACGTGCCTCCTTGTGCAAGTTACTTAAACTGCTAGAGAAATAAGACTTTGTCGGAGCCTCTGTTCTTGTTTTCTGCTTTGTTCTTGTCCCAAATTTTCGAGGTTCTCTGGAAGGAGAGCTAATATTGACAAAGATAGCTTTGCGGGCATATGCAATAATAACACTGTTGTCTCTTAATGAAGGAAATTCTTTAAGAATCTGCCAATCCAAATATTTGACCAAGATGTTTACAGTGATACAACAAATAAATATAGACAAGGAATAGTCCAATGTAAAAAACTATGACCTCGACATTTAGCTGCTATGACAGAAAATCATAGATAGCATTAAGTTGAATGAATATATAATCACAATACAGAATCCAAAGAGTCTGGAACAAAGGATGTGATACCAGAGAAGCAGATTGCAGTTGTTTCCTCATCAGCAAAACCTCCAATATCAAATGCGGATGCTCATGGAGGGAAGAGCACCTTTGCTGCCATGGCAAAGGCAAAGCGGCCAAAAAACGAGACACCTCAACATCTGATAAATTTCCATCTCTTCGTTTCAGGAAGAAGTGAACCTTTTCAAAGAATATTCCAGTTATAATGAAGAAAACAATTTCAAAGTAAGTCACAATTTAATTATCCATCACGCAAAGAAAAAATTAAATTACAAGGAGTTGCTTCGAACGTAGGTCTGGTAGCAGCTGCATTGCGCCCATTGCAACTGCTAAAGCATCATCAGAATCACATAATGAAGAAAGAAATCGTGAAGCTTCAGCAGGACCTCCCCCACTCAGAGGATCCGCAGTAAGAAGCTTCACAAGTTGCCGGCCCTGCAGATCTCTCTGTAAATCTATCGATAACCCAGCACTTTCAGCCACTTCTAAAGCAGCAGATACAGCACCTTGTCCTGCTAATCTAAGTGCCAAGCCCTCAGGGTCTACCTTACACTCCAGTTCAACCTGACATACTAGGGAATATGTGAATCAAGATAAAAGTGCAGTAAAGATATCAACAAGTCAAATACCAAAGAAAGAATTTATGCCGAGATTTTTTTCCAATTCTGTTCCTGTATTCAACTGAAAAGGAGAGAATATTGACCTCTTGCCAGCTGCGATAATAATCATCGGCACTTAAAATATGACGGTACTGCTGCAAAGCTTGTTTCATTTGCAAGACCTATTACATTCCAAAGAAATGCATCATAAAGGAAAACTACAAATTACCACCCGTATTTATATACCTAAATAAACTAAGTCCTGCCTTCACACGTAAGAAGGCAGAAGGCAAATTTGAAACTGAAGGAAACGACTATAAAGATCGCGTAGAATTAAACAGTACCTCATTCCTAATAGGATCGCTTTCAGATAGGTGACAGCTGCACATAGTAAGAACATCTAGAGCAGCATCAAGTTCCCATCGATGCATATACCTGGTAGAAAATGTAACTGACGACATAAATAACAGAGAACAAGGCTGCATATCACACAAGTACGTCAAATATTTCACATTGTTATTAGCACCACCTAAACATGATAAGTGTTGTGAACCCAACTTAACTAACTAAAACCTTAAGCAGATAGTTGAAGTCTTATTTATTATTTTATACTATAACACATCCCTCAAGTGAAATCTATGATGGCTCACCCGGGCCCAAATGCTACCTGTGACAATTGGTTTTGAATAAGTAATGACTAGGTCAACAAGGTTCTGGTTGCCAAATCAACTTAACTTTAAGCTAATTGTTGATGGCCCACTTATTATTTTATACTATGCATTAAACTTCAACTCAAAAGGTTAAGCTATTAGGTGGAGTGCCCAACTAGTATATCAAGCGATCACTAAATCCACATTCTTTCAATGTAGGACACTTCCAACACTATAACAAGAAGAAAGGTATGTATGTCTTTCAAAGGGGGAATGAAAGAGGCTATTTTCCCAACTCGATCAACTAAGCTAACACAAAGGGTTCTCTAACAAGTACCAACAATAAAGAAGTTTTAACCTTAGAGACATATGAGACACTTACTTGAGAGCAAGTCCAGCCGCCAGTTGTTTATCCTTCAACCTCAAGCAGTACTCCCAACTAGTGCTCCAGATGCTATGGCTTCCAAACCCTTGCAGCTGTCCAGTTAGAGAATTGTTTTCTTCCTCACATTCAATAAGTAACCGAAGCAAACTATCTGATGCTCCATCGCGCAAAAAGTGATCCGAAAGAGCAAGAGCATCCATCAGTTTCCTTTCATCAATCAATCTGTTAAAAAGTGATAACAGCAAGTCAATATTTTGCAGTTCCCGTTGACATGAATTGGTGACTGCTACTATCGGAGCTCTTCAGCACAAATTTAATCATGGAAAACCCACCTCAACCTTGTACCAACACCCAATGAACACAACATAAAAACAGAAGTTTGTGAGTATTTGCGGGTGCAAGTCTGCCGATGTTATCATGCAAAGAAGAAGGTGCAAATTCAGAATCTAACCAAATTAAGTTTTAGAAATTCCAAAGGGCATGGGAATTTTAAAACTTTCACGTCAGTTTCGCATGATCTTGTCATCACGTCATTCTATATTATTTCTCTACACCTACATTAGAATATTAAAAAAAAATATTGTTTTCCCAGTACTTGATCATCCTATGAAAGATAGTTTTCCAGAACATAACTAATACAAACAAGCAATCGATGTCCCAAGAACAAGCTCCGAACATTATAGCTAACTTACATCGTGCTAAAAGGAGGGGGGTTGCTGAAAAGTGCCTTTTGGTCACAGATGAAAACCACCTTTTGGAAAGAAAAAAAAAAGTGTGGAAAAGTCCCCTCAAGGCCTTTATGGGATATGTGGACAATTCATAAGACGTTTATGAAAATTTCGGTAATGGCGAACAATGTCCAATTCTTGAGGACACTTTTTAGCTATTCCCCCCAAAAAGATGGCCACATAAAGAAACTATAAACCTCTAGACAGGATAACTAACTATACTGAGGAAAAGTAATGGTATATCATACCGCTCCACTGCTTTTTCGTATGGTTCTTCATTCTCCCAATTGAATGAAAGAAAAAGTGAAGAATCAACATCAGAACCTTCAGATTTTGGAGAATCATGGCTACGTTCAGGAGCATGACTAACTTGATGATCAGAAAAACCTGTTAGAATGTCACTGCTACCAGCAATATCATCAGCATCAGACTCAGCATCACTTTCATGTTCACAAAGTCGCTTGTTAGCAGCTTTAGCTTCAGGTCTAACCTTCCCATCATCACCAGTTTTCTTAGGTGTTACAGAGAACTTTGAAACTCGATGAAGATTGGTTTGCATCTGTATCCATCGGTTCAAAGTTGGAAATCTGGACATCAAAGGAAAAAGTGAAACTACAGAGGCAATGTGAATCAGTTTATTTACAATTCACTTCCTGGATCACAAATAGTACCTCTCAGATTGATCAACAGCAAACTCATAGAACAACCTGTCAGCATCAGGAGGTTGCAGTAGTCCATTGTTCAAGGAGTTAGATATAGAAGAGTCACTGCAAACGTATACCATACTACTCCCGAATACACATGCTAAGATAGCCCTCACTGGAGATATTCTGATCAAATGTCTAACTATGTCCAACTGGAGAGCGTGCAGAGGAACTCCACAAATGGCAGAAGTATGGCTATAACAATTAGACTTAGCTCCTCCACAAGAGGGGGAGAACTCTTTATTTCCAAAACCAGTACTTTGACAAATAGGAATGACTGGAATGCATGCCCACCCATTACCAGATTGTGGAGGATAAACTGGAGGAACACAAGCTGAAATCATTTCATGGACAAAATCCGCACACATGATTTCAGCCACCTTCTCGGCTGCACCAGTGCTGCCTCGTTTAAAAACTAGTTGACTTAAAAGCTGCACATACAAAAAACTAGGCATTAGAGCCTGAAGTGGTCAACTCATACAGAACATAGCTGAACTTGTTAAACCATTCACTATTTCTTGGAAGCAAAAACCCATAAAATTCTTACGAAGGTTAGTTCATATTTCTATCCTAAAATAGACTTTCAACTATAAGAGATACAGATTGCACTACAGAACAGATGGCAGACTGCATTTTTTCCCCCAGAATTTATACATAAAAGGAAAATCCATATATATATAACAGAAAAGAAGTACATGAAAAAGGAAAACATGAATCAAACATATATAAGCATAAAGCTACAACACAATCATAAAATGACTTTGCTTTCTAGTAAAGATATACTTCTAAATAGACAGATTAATTGTTAAAGCCCGATCCAACCCAAAACCTAAAGCTGATGGGTGGAGGCCTCAATATGCTCATCCAAAGGTCCTTCAACAAGAGTCTTTGGATGCTAGACAACTTTAACGCTCCCCCTCACGTGCCGGCCTCACACGTGTTGCACCGTACTGGGGCATTGGTGCACACTTGGAGACCTAAGGGAATGAGAAAATGTCATGTACCCAATGGCAGAATCACAGACTCAAACCGGCTCTTATACCACTTTAAAGACCGACTCAACCCAAAAGCTCAAGCTGATGGGAGGACGCATTAACATGCTTATAAAGTGGTCTCTTAATCCGCATTCTTTCGTTGTGGGTCAACTTCAGCATTAGTCAATGAAAGAGCTAGAATAACTTACATCTTTAGGCCATTCATAGATGAGTGAGAAGAAGTTGAAATCATGAGTAGTATCAGTCCCATCAACTATGTCACCAATTGCAGCAATGTGGAGGATGAAGCGTGAAAGATACGTTGCGGCTTTAGTACTCAACGAACCAAACAATCTATTGCCAGTATTTTTTATATCATAACCAGAAGACTCTAAACTAGTGTCTATAGTTGTTGAATTGGAGGCCATCTGTATGTTTGCACCCAGACCAAGCCCAAGAACCCCATCTTTGTCAAAATGCAAAAGAACCTGACTATCAATAGGCGGGTCTTCTCCTCGGCTAAAGTTTAGATCAGTTTCTTCACCAGCAATAGCTCTTGCAAGATTATGCAGCTTACCTAAGATTTCACAAGATAGATGCATAAATCCAACGTTTATGCCTATAATAGTTACATGGCCCCATTCCCACCCTTACCAAGGAGAAAAGGATGAAGAGAAAGGTACCACTGAGAAACTGTCTCTTGCCCATGTGAGCATCTTCAATCATCTGCTGCAACATAGCAAGAGTTCGTACTCTTTGACCCTGTTGATGAGACCCTTTTGATGATGAAATGATAAACTCCCCTGCCAAATTTGACTGAAGCGATGGGGAGTTATCCTGTAGAAACATTTCAGACAGCCTGATCAATAAATTGGGTTTTCTAGATACAACAGAAAAAACTAAAAAAAATTAAGAGCAGAATGCAGGGTATCATAAAAATCAAATGGTAGAACCTTGGAGTTTATTCTCTCTCTAATAATTTTTTTATAGTTCATCAAAATTCTACCTCATGACCCCAAATGGTTTCTCTTGATACACATGAACTTATTAAAGATAACAAATAATATCACATATGATATTGAAGAAAGCTGAGAAAAAAAAACACATAAGGCAGTGAAGTTCTCTTCAAGCATATAAGGAGAAAAATCTACTCCGGAAACTTGGCAATGAACTTCTTCCTGCAGCTGCTTGTTGGGTATTAATCAAATGTACTATAGACAAATACCAAATAAAGTCCTAATATTCAAAGTAGGCAAACTGTTAAGATAGATAGAAGTTGTATCTAAGTACAACTCTACTACTATACCTATAAATAGGGAGAGAAGAAGCATGAGAAATCAAGTTGAAAATCAGGTTAGTATTTTACATGGTATCAGCGCTCTGAGCGGGCACTGCCAACCGGCTACTCATGTCATCACAAAAGTGCTTCAATGAATTTCCCGAAGTTGATGTAGCCAATGCAATTGCAACAGCTAGCTCTCTTAATTTCAGCTCTTTCTCAATTTCCTTCCTATGTATCTCACTCCGCTTCAATAAGCAAACAAGTTCCTTAAGTTGCTCTTCAATTTCCTTGATTTCCATTCCCTATTCTCCCATTGCGGGATCCTTAGTCTCCATACTGCCCTCCGCAAATGTGAATGTCGTTGTACTTTTCCTATTTCATCATTTGTCTCATGTGATTGTTTATTTTACTCATCTTGTTCTTTTGTTACATCTCTTGATTCGATATTAGTTCCTAACACCCTCAATGAGGCACTGTCTCATCCTGGTTGGCGTCCAACAATGATGGAAGAGAAGAGTGCGCTATCCCATGTTGCTAAGATGACATATGTTCGGTTATTCATCTCTCTTGCCTCCACATATGTTTGGCCGTTACATCAGCTTGATATCAAAAATGTCTTTTTATACGGAGACCTCCAGGAAGAGGTTTATATGGACCAACCACCTGGGTTTGTTGTTCAAGGGGAGTGTGGGAAAGGCTGGCATCTCCAGAAATCGTTGTATGGGTTGAAACAGAGCCCCCGTACCTGATTTGGGAAATTCGGTAAAGTAGTTGAGGAATTTGGCATGAGCAAGAGCGAGACTGAATTTAGTGTCTTATAAACACTCTACATCAGGTATTACTTTTCTAGTTGTGTATGTTGACGATAATGTTATTACAGGAAGTGACTCTATAGGTATGTTATTTTTGAAGTCCTTTCATGGTCAGTTTCATACAAAGGACTTGAGTTTTCTTAAATGTTTCTTGGGAGTTGAGGTGATGAGAAATAATAAAGGCATCTTTTTATCTCAGAGGAAACATGTGCTCGACTTATTCACTGAAACAAGGAATTAGGGGAAAATCATGTGTTAGCCTCATGGCATCTAATATACAGCTTATGAAGGAGGGAGGTTTGTTTAAAGAACCAGAACGATATAGAAGATTGATAAGAAAGTTAAACTACCTAGCAGATACTCGTCAATAGTGTAAGCCAGTTCATGTTTGTTCCAACAAACGATCATTGGGTTGCTCTAGAGCATATTTTGTGTTATTTGAAATGAGCTCCGGAAAGAGGCCTTCTTTATTGGAACTATGGCCACACTCATATAGAATGTTTTTCTGTGTACTGTGTAGGAAATTTAGTCTTGTGGAAAAGAAAGAAACAAACAGTTGTTTCTCGCTCTAATGTTGAGTCAAAGTAAAGAGCTATGGCACAACCTCTATGTGAAATCATGTGGATCTATCACTTATTGTCTAAAATAAGTGTTGAGGTATCGAGGCCAACAAGATTATGGTGTGATAATCAAACTGCACTTCATATTGCATATAATTCAGTATTCCATGAACAAATAAAACATATTAAAATTGATTGTCACTTTGTTCGGGAGAAACTTCGACAAAATCCAATCTCCATTGAGTATGTGAAGCCAGGAGACCCAGGTAGGAGATCTTTTTACCAAGGCATTAAGGGAGAGTGTTAAAATAGATATAGACATACTTATATAGATAGAAGTTGTATCTACTACTAAACTTATATATAAGAAGAAAAGAAACATGAAATCATTGAACATCAGGTTAGTATTTTACTCAAACATTTCAAGATTAATAGCATTCACTTCTTGCTTGTTACCTGTTCCAGGTATTCAATTAGATGCTTGATGACACGCAAAGACACCGAAATGACTCCCCGTTCAAGGATTTGATCCCAATATGTAGACCCTAGTTTTGGAGAGCCTCCTGAGTTTACCTCAGACAACATAATATGTGCCTGCACTGGAGTTAAGTCAGCACTAAATGCACAACAACACGGTGCATGCCATTAGAAGCTAAGAAAAAAGAAAGGGCTTGATGGCAATTAAGGAAATAACATAAAACCGCAAAAATGCGTAGGTACTCCGCATAACCAACAAGCAAGAACATTACCAACCCAATGCCAAAATCAAAATTCAAAACCTAGTTAACTTTATAAAAAAAAATAGTTGCCTGCACATGCACAAAATAATGTGGCTCTACTATGAGAACTATGCATAGACGTAACAAAAGAATATAGAATTTCTCACATGTTTGGCTGTATTACAGATAACCCCAAGTAACCGTCCTATTTACCTTTTTCTACCAAGAAGGTAAGTAAAAGTTAACTTACAAAATTGAGAAAAATACATAAACTAGGATTAAAACTTTTGAGGGAAAAAGTCAAAGATATATACTTATTGTTTAAAGCACAAAACATTACGGTGATTAGGGAGATGGGAATTACCTGGCTAAGAAGCTTTTGGGCCATCTCTGAAGTCCTTGCTGAAGTTGCAGCAACATCAACGCAAAGAAGAACCTAGCAGGCGATATACACAAGCAACACATAACTACATGGAAATTCATTCGCTCCATTTCTGTAAATAGTAAATGGAGTTGGGCAGAGAGGAAAAGGGTAGCATTGAAGCACTTACTGTAGACAAAGGACCCAACTGAGATTGTAAAGAATGAAAATCCAAGTCTTTTAGAGAAGTACCGTCAGCAGCACGAGATACTGCATCCTCCACCTGGAAAGATAATTAAACACATTACAATAATTGAGAAAATACTGCGTAATCAAGCCTCAGCCCTGGCTTCTCCTTAGGTCTATTTGTCCTTAGTCTGCTCTTTTCTCTTTGTTGTTCCTTTTTCAGTCTCTCTCTTTTTCATCCTATCTCTTGTACTTCCATTTTTTGGCCGGGTGTTTGTTGATCCCATTTCAGGATCTCTCTCACTTTTTTTTAATATCTCGTTTGATCGCCGATAAAAAAAAAATCAATATGAGAAATAGTGAATTAGTATACATCCAGTATTCATAACTAAATGACTAATCACATTGCATATACTAAATTAAACTATATGGCATTGAGTAACTGCTTTCACACAGAACAAATTTGTGATATTAATAATCTATAACTGTAAATGGAAACAAAATCGTTCAGGTAATAGTTAGAAATATTATTTTGGCCTAAATTAGAAATAGATTAGTTGAGAGGATGATGAATCATACTGATTGTCTCATGAATGCACTATCTACCCATTCTGCTAATTCAAGAGTTGCTTTATCTTCTGCCGATAATGAAAATCGTTGAACTGCCTCTCCACCAATGTCATACTTTGCTCTTTGCAGGCAACTAGACAATAAAAAAGTAGAAAAAGGAAAACCATTTCATTCACATTGCAGAGCACTCAAAATAAGAAACTATTATAAGACAATAACTCAACTTAGATATATTGATTGCCACATGATACATCTCCATCATACTTCTAGTCTAACCAGCAAGTTTGTATCCATACAAATTGGCTGAGTAGGTGATGAAGCCTTTACCATCATTGTGTCAAAATCAAGCTTCCCTAAATGATTGTTGTCAAGGATAAGATGATAGGCTTCCTACTATCAGATTAAGCTTCTAGCTAAGTTGGCCTTCAACATGGTATCAAAGCATGGTTGAATTAGTAATCATAGGTTTGAATCCTGCTGCCACAGCTATTTTTTGGGCCCATGTGCACATGAGGGTGTGTGTTAGATATAAAACAATGAAGTTACTCTTAAACCATCATCCTAAGCTTTTACATAAGAGGTGATCATCATTTTTTGTACAATTTGATTAGCATCATTCAACAAAAAAGAATTGTTTTCTCCTTCCCTTCCTCATTAACATCTCTTTCCTGATACAAAAGAAACAGCAAAACTCAAGAGTCTTTATTAAGCTGATTTCTACGATAATCAAATTCTCACCAGAGTAAGGCGCAACAACTACACTTGCACCTTATGAAATATTATTTCAACCCAAAAGTCTAAGCTAACAGGTAGAGGAGGGCCTAACTAATATATTCTAGTGGTTATAATCACCTTTACATTATTTCAATACTTCAATATCATTCGAGTGCATGCCACAGGGGCAGAACCACCTTGTACTTAGGGTGTTCCATGGAACACCCTAACATATGAAAACTTGGTCTAATGGTATAAGGCTCTTGGATATTTATAAGGGAACATGAGTTCGAATCACCACGGGAAAACCCTGATTTTTTTTTACTTTTACCTTGGCTACCACTGAAATTTTTTTCTGGTTCCGCCCCTGGCAGGCCAAATAAGCGTATGAACCTTGCACGTGTGTGTTACCAATCAAGAGAATGACGTGCTGGACAAGTTAAAATCTACCCTAAAGTATTGTCCACGGCCGAAAAAAAGACC
>JAYMSV010000207.1:0-19829 GCA_036897745.1 Erodium moschatum
CCTCCACCCCACCTCTAGGAACGGGGAAGATGGATCCCATAACGAAGTGATTGTTGCACCCACAACTACCGAATGTCCTAACCCCTTACCCCCGTGTACCCACTCTCATGTCGCCGAACAACACTTGTAAAAACCCACGGAACCAAACCAAACCATGGTCCAATCACTTGGATCAAGCATGATGATCAATCACCAAACCAAACTAACGACAACAGAGACCAAACTCTAACTGCCGCTCTCACCAGAATTTACAAGCAAAACTTTTAAATACATGACGTGAACTTAGAATACACCGTCATTTTTACAATTTTCCCGGTTTTCATTGTGTTACATTTGTTTTATACTTATATTTTTGAATTCAACTCTAGTTCTAAATTAATCTATACACTTGGACCCCTAAAAGTTTAACCCGTATGTTTTCAAATATTTAGTTGGTTGATCCATTGAATCATTATAAGAAGTTAGTTCAAACAATTTTGTGGATTTAAATGATGGTCTCGTGGTGGGCTTGACTCCACAATTCTTAAGACTCATGGATGCGTGGCATGATCATGGCCGGATAATCCTTGAGGAACAAGGAACAACTCTTAAATGTTCCACATGATTTGCGATTCTTACAATTTTGAACTTTTCAACTACAATATTGTTTAATACATATGACAACAACGGGATATAAATATGTTTATTGTAAACGACATCCAAACTTTTTCGAGCTTATAAAAAAAATTGATTTAAAATTTTAATTAATGTATTTTGAAAAGGAAGTATTTAGAATAAAACAATTTTAAATTTGAAATTCCGAACGGGCAGAAACGACAAAGTTGTTTGAATTTTGAGTGATATATTTCAAAGACCAACCCTGATGTATACATATATTTGCAAATAATTGCCGTTACCTAACATAAAGAAGAAAACTGTTATTTGTAAAACACAATCTGAAACAACGGAGTCCAAGGCAGCATTGTCAGAGGATGAAGATGAAAGCTTTCTGGGCTGAGACTGAGAATCAAATTTCCAGGTTAAGCTCCTGCAAGGTCAGGTGAGAGTGAGACACAACTTATTGAAAATCTCCTTTGATTTACATGTCAATCAGCTGAAAATCAACAAACCATTTTATGTGCCCACAAGGTGTTTGTTTAAATTCCCGTGAGAACCATAACTTCATATTCATATTCATTTGTAAAATAAAACTTGTTGCTGATCAAATGGGAAAGCAGTTCACCATTGTTATTCGAGAAAGACATTTGATTACAAAGCAACATTTTCTGCAGACAATTTATCAGTGTATCTTGTTTCTTCTTCTTCTGTTTCTCTGTTGACACTTTGTTATGAGTGTTGAAAACCACCCATTGTCTCTCCGAACCAACATGTATCCAATGCTTATCCCAGCTACAAGCCCGCATCCATATCCCATCGCCACAAACTTCCATTCAAAACTACTCTCTGAGTCCAAATGAAGAGGCTGCAATGGCTCCGAGCTACGTTGACATTGTCTGGACAGTGGAAACCCGCATAACTCTGGATTCCCCTCGTAGGCCAAAGCACTGAACGTGTCGAACTGTCTGCCTCGGGGTATATGTCCTCTGAGTTCATTCCATGCAAGGTTAAGGACTGCGAGAAATGTTAAACTTGTGAGTTGTCCAGGAATCTCCCCAACCAGTTTGTTTTCTGATAGATCTAGTGATTCAAGCTGATGGAGTTGTTGGATCGATGTTGGTATGTGGCCATCAAGATTGTTACGAGACATGTTGAGCACGTGCAGTGCCTTGAGATCTCCTATTGACTCAGGAATTTCCCCTTTGAAATCATTTTTTGACAGATCCAGGGATGAAAAAATGGTTAGTATCCTTACCAGCAGCATGTCACGCCCTTTCATGGTCACTGTCACCGAGTCATGGTAGTACTTGCTTCCTAGATACCTGCTCTGGGATTTTTCGTGGTCAGGATTCATCATTGCTTTCCATTTGTGGAAGCTTTGTGATGGGAGATGACCTGTGAAGCCGTTTGAAGATATGTCAAGGACATGGAGCATTGAGAATGGATTCTTGGTTCGGGTTAGGCCAATGGATCCATGGAACTTGTTGGAGCGCAGCACAAGAACTCTCAAGCTTGGCAAGTTCTCCAACCAGAATGGGAAGGTATCGTCTATCTGGTTGTTTCCAAGATCCAGAACCTCAAGCAACTTGCAGGCAGATAGAGACCTTGGGACTGTTCCTTGTAGCCGATTTCCATTGAAGACCAATGTTCTCAGATTGCTTGCATAAGTCCGAGGCATGGTTCCTTGTAGGTCATTACCGCCTAGACTGAGAACTGATAGAGAAGCACTGAAGTCACCTAAGCAGCTCGGGATTGTGCCATGGAAGCTGTTATTTGACAGATCAAGAACTTCAAGTCTGTTAGCTCTGCATAATGATCGAGGAATCTCTCCCACTAGCTTGTTTCCAGAAGCCGAAAAGAAAGTGGCATTAAGCACATAACTATCGATATCAACTGGGATGATGGATGTGAATTTGTTATCAGAATAATCCAAAAATGTCGGATTCTGTGACACCAATGGAATCGAACCTTCTAGTTTATTTGAATGAAGGTCCAAAGAGATCAAGCTGAGTGAGGAAGCAACAGGAAGAGGTTGCACTAAACCAGTAAGTAAGTTGAGAGAAAGATTTAAGTAGCTCAAACTGCTTTTCCAAATCCAGTTAGGTACTTGGCCTTTGATTTGGTTTCTGGAAAGGTCAAGAAAATCTAATTGTGGAATGTTTCTTAGAAAACCCGGGAATTCTTGTATTCTGCATGACCTCATTTCCAGTTTCTCGAGCTTGTCAAAGGTTAAGTTTGCAGTGGAAGTTACTGTCCAGGGATTGTCTGATAGATCAAGAAAACTAAGATTCTTTAAGTTGGAGAACATTTCAAGATTCACCGTCCCACTCATGTTGTTGGAAGAAAGAAAGATTTGTTCTAGGCTCTTCAATGCAGACAAGAACTTAGGTGCAAGCCCTTGTAGAAGATTGTCCCTCAAATCCAGCTGAGACAAAAATGGGCAAGGCTTGTTTCCAACCTCTTTGGGCAAACCATTAAAGCGGTTCTGGCTAAGTGACAAGTATTGCAATAATGGAAGTCTAAACAAAGAACTGTCGATTTCACCATCGAGTAAGTTGTTCTGAAAACTGAGGTACCTGAGACTGACAAGCCCAAATGTATGGTTTGGGGACACTAGAGACGGTATTGAACCACTAAACTTGTTTGAGGAAAGACTCAAAAAGGAAAGTTTGGTAAGCTTGCTAATGGAGGTAGGAATTTTTCCTGAGAAATTGCCGTTTTCAAGAAATAAACTAGTCAAGTGCTTAAGATTGCCAAGTGAGTCTGGTAGCTTCCCGTAGAACTTTGTGAATGAGAGTGACAACTCCTGAAGAGCACTTTCCTGAGGGAAATCCGGAAATAAACCAACGAGGTCTGGATTGAATGATAGCTCAACTTTCTGTAGGCTAGCTAACTTCAGGATGCCTCT
This sequence comes from Erodium moschatum, assembly GCA_036897745.1. Classification (NCBI taxonomy): domain Eukaryota; kingdom Viridiplantae; phylum Streptophyta; class Magnoliopsida; order Geraniales; family Geraniaceae; genus Erodium; species Erodium moschatum. Next base: position 3,506 of record JAYMSV010000207.1, read on the forward strand.
TGGAAACTCACCTTGCAATCCACAGTAACCGAGATCAATGGACTGCAAAGAAGGCAAGTTGGCTAAAGATTCAGGTACTGCTGAAGATAAATTGTTATTCCCAAGATTGATTTCTCTAAGCTGGTGAAGGTTAGAGAGATCGGAGCAGATAGGACCAGGAAGGGAACAGCCTGACAGGCTTAAAACATGAAGAGTAGGAAGTGAAGAGGATATAGTCTCACACCAGTCATTGTTTTGACTTGACATATCAATTCCATCAAGACGGAGTTCTCTCAAGCTAGACATGTTTTGGATGATCATCCTCAAGTTTGGGTTTTGGAGCTCTAATTCATTGTAGGAGAGATCGAGAGATACAAGTTTAGTCATGAGTGACATTTCTTGTGGGACTTGACCAGAGAAGCCTGAGGTAGCAAGATTGAGATGTGTGAGATTCTCTAACCTGGAAAACCCCAAAGGGATGAGGATTGGGGGAGAGCTGGAAGAAGCACCATCCTCAGTCATTCTAACAGAAACGTCACCGGAGTAATTAGAATCAAGCTGACCGGTTGAAGAGCCAAATAAAACCCCAGAGAGGTCAAGCCTGAGGAGGGAGCCAAGTCTGAATAGACTGGTGTTGGAATCAATCTGACCATAGAAGAGTCCACTTGTGGTGAGGTTGAGGCTAATGACAAGACCAGTGGCGTGGTCACATTCAACGCCTTTCCATGAACAACAATCTGTATCTGGCTTCCAAGTTGCTAACTTTGAAGGTGACGACTCTGAGAAAGAGTCATGCTTGAATTGCAAGATGAGTGATTGCTGCTCGTCGGAGCACAGGCGAGCAAGGGAAGTTCTTGCTGAAAGGAGTAGAAAGAAAAGAGAAAAGACGATGATCAGACCAGGACAGTTGAGCTTCATATAATTCAGCATTGAAAAAAGAGAGGAAAATTCTGATGCACATTCATCATTTCAAAGGGTATGTATATATAAATCACTGCACTAATCATGGTTTTGGTTGGATTACTTGGTGACTCCAAACTATTGAGAAACTTCCTCAGCTTTTCTTAGCATTTGTCCAGTGGCTACATATATATAATATCCAAGCTGCCATTCTTGACTTGTTTAGACAATATGAACTCTGCATTACTAGTCCTCCCATCTTTTATTCTGTCATCATTTGAGTCTTCAGCAATTGGTGCATCTGAAAATTTGACTTTTGTGTACCATGAAAGAGAGCCCTGCAAGTTCCGAGGTCATAGGAAACAATTATACATTATACATGCGAATTAATTCGAGTATTTTGATGATCATTGAGCACTGTCATGTGATATATGCAGTGGTTGAAGCTCATAAAGAAGGGCTAAATTGCAGTTCGGGATGATCCACGAGGGAAGGACAGGACTCAGCACCCATTCATGGCTTTGGTAAGAAATGAAACGTTATTAAAGCATCAGAACAAATTGGGCAAGGGTGAACCCTAGGACAGGTGGCCAATTCGTCCCAAATCGCCTCTGGAAAGAAAAATACACGAATGACACATTCACCGGACGACAAAACCTCACACTCTTTCAAAAGTCTCCTATTAGTAGATATGGTTTCGCTCTCCCGTTACAGATGCTCTTATTACTTTATTTGTTTTCTAATAGTTGTTTGGTGATGGAACAGAAAATTGACTTCATTATTAGATTAACAAGCAAATATATTAATTTAGAAGCATGGAATTGTTCTAAGAAGACTAGGCTAATATGTTGAATGTGTAAACACGTTTTCAAAATACATACAAAGATCTTTTAAATGTTTTCTAATAGCAGATACACCAGTCTATTAAACATATAAACTAGGCTTTATGTGCTGAATTTATCTTTTCTTTTTAGCATAAGAGAATTTTATTAATTTTTCAAATAGAAGATACACTTGGATCCCACAAAAACATGTACTGAACGTGATTTCTTAACTAACCAATGAGAGACTTTGTTCGCTAATCCTTTTACGAACTCGAGCTTGACTTCCTTGATCTGAATTTAATTCGACATAATTTATAAATTAATTTTTTTACTGATCTAAACCACCTGGCAAGAATTAGTCAAATGGAAAAGAAAATAAGTCAAATGGAAGAGTAAAAAAAATAAAAAGTCATATTGAGTACACAACACACAGCCACTTGCTCAAATGGACTGGTTGCTCTCCAACACAAACGCAAGCTGAAGTTGAAGCCGTCAACAAGCAAGCAGCTCCAGCTCCAGTTGATGATGTCAATGGCGCTACTTCATTCATTCTCTCCGTCCCACCACGCCCCTTCCCAAATTTTATTCCTTTCTCTTCTTCTACTATAGCCCACAATCTTCTCTCCCTCTCAGAACCCTAGATTCCCCCCAATTTCCTTGCTTTCTTCACTTCTCCACAAATACACAAAACTAACGTTGCAAACCTTGTACATATCCAATTTCCGACTTAGTTCTCAGTGGGTCGAGGTGCAATCTCTTGCCCATGTTTTCTTTCATCTTCATTTGCTGTTTTTGGTGCTAAATTTGCTTACTTTATTTTATTCATAGAAATGGCGCTTGAGTATTCGATTTTGGGACGCCCTGCACTCGTATCCGGCGTGAAGTCTTCGTCTTTTGCGTGCCACAACCGGCTGGCTAAGTTCCCGACGAAGGTTTGTTTTGGAAGTAATCGGTCTGCATGTTGGGTTTTGGCGAATTGCGTTGGGCCCTTCCAAATTGGGGCGTTTATGAACCGTGGGTTAGAGAAGAAATGGAATGTTTACGATGTTAGAGCTCGGGCTGTAGCTAGAGATGGTGGGGAAATGAGTGCTGAGAGTAATGCTACTACAGGTTCAAATGTGGAGCTTGTTAGAGTTTTGTTGAAGAGTGGGATGGTTTTGGGAGCTATGGTTTGTGGGGTTTTGGTTTTTGGGTGTGTTAAAGCTTTTGCTGTCGAAGGTGTGGCTAATGAAGCCTATGGGGTTATTGGGCAGAGAACATTGTTCTTGAGGAATTCTTGGCCTAAGTTTTTGGAGCTTCTTCGAGTGTTTAGGGAGCAGGGTTTGATATTGGCAGCCCTTTTGGGTCTTTCAGCTTTTTTCTCAATGGCAGAAACTTCAATCACCACACTTTGGCCTTGGAAGGTATACATTTGTTGCTGCTACTTTTGGTAAAATGAGATTGCGGTGATTTAGAACAAGGAACTAAGGGCATTTTCCTCGACTTCATTCTTGGATATCTTATAAATTGAATTTGTAGCTCGTGAAAAAAATGAACACTGCATTTGTAGGTGTGACTTATTGGTTAGTAGCACTCGTTTTTATGTACAAATATGCAACAGCATTGGATTGGTCATTTGTAAATCCTACTGGATACAAGAAGGGGGATTATGACAAGTAAATTTGCTATTTATCTCTATCAGATACGTGAGTTGGCTGATAAAGAGTCTGAAAATGGTGTTTTCAAATTGCTGCGGAAGGATGTTACTCGGTTCCTGACAACAATTCTTATCGGCACAACGTACTGCCTTTTCTTTACTGTCATCATAAGTGAATGTATTTATTTCCGCCTTGAATAGGAAGGCTATTTCTTATTTTAGATTCTGTTTATGTGGCTAGTGTGGTGAACATTGCAGCAACTGCATTAGTCACAGAGGCAGCAACAGCAATATTTGGTGAAGCTGGTATTAGTGCAGCAACCGGAGTAATGACGGTATGTATACATTTTTTTTGTCATCAATTGAGAAACTGATTGAAATAGTGAAAAAACTGGACCTCAAAAATAGGTTGAATGTCCCAAACGCCATATAATGTTAGATTGTAGCAAAGCATTTTTGAATGCAGAAAATTAAGTTCTTTTGTGTTTGTCAATACTTAGTCTTGCAATTCTGTATCATTGTTATTCTTATTCTCTGTTGTATGCACTTACAGAAGAATATAAAATGAGTAATGAATCTATTGATATGATATATGACTGAAATGATCATTAATGTTATGCATCTTGGTTACCATCACTCTCTTGCACACACATTGGATGGTAACCAACTGTTTGTGAGGGTGAATGGCTACCATTATATTTATAGATGTTTCTTGCATTGGTTGCTATGTCCTTGGTCACATGCTCAATACCAAACAAGCTCTAACTAGCATTTCAAGAGGTCATTTAATCCACATTCTTCGGATGTGGGTCAGCTTCAACAATAGTCTTTCCTATTTCTTGTTTATTTCATATTCCTAGTGTGGATCAATACTGTACATGAAGATGTCTTTCTCTTGTACATATACATTAATAGGCACACAATCAGATGTAAACCGACCTTAAAATGAAAACTAAGAACTCATCTAGGTCACTAGATCAAGTGGAGTGGATGGTTAAGATTTACAAAAAAAAAACCATTAATGGCATGAATTGTAAATACGCAGAACTTTGAATTTAATTTTATTATTAAAACTCCTCCCCTAAAAAACATGGGTCGTTGGATCCACTTGATCTAATTGCCCAAATGAGTTCTTAGTTTTCATTTTAAGCTTGGTTTATAGTAGATAGTGTCTCTGCATTAATAATACCTATACTCATATTTTAAAGAAAGAACTATGCTATAGGCAAGCTTGTTGGCTTTCTGGCAATAGCTCATTAGTAACAATTCAGAAACTGGCTTTAATTTCATATGCTGAGTTTTGTTTTGGTTCTTCAACAAGATAGGATGTCTTTTTGTGGCAAGTGCAGATACAAACATGAGCAAAATGGCCTTTTGTTTGTTTTACTTCTTGAAATTAATATTATGTTTCCCTGTACTAGGTAGCTATATTGCTCCTCACTGAAATCACTCCTAAAAGTATAGCTGTTCACAATGCGACAGAAGTTGCTAGGTTTGTGGTAAGTTTCAAGGTTATTTTCATGTTTGAATTCAACTGTAGCATTACTTGAAAGGTTATCTTAAATGTTAATCGTTTTCTTTTCGAAGTCATGCCTCTGGCTCAAGCAGCTTGTAATCTTTTTTTTTTTTAATTTGTAGTTGATGTGTTTATTACAGTTGAACTTTATTTGACAAGTATTGCTTGTAATGCTTCTAGGTCAGGCCGGTGGCATGGCTTTCCCTGATATTATATCCTGTGGGAAGAGTTGCTACATATTTATCGATGGGAATGCTAAAAATGCTTGGTTTGAAAGGGATAAGGTAGGGATAATCATAATTCTCTATCATGCTTTTTTTGTTATCCTTGCTTCTTTCAAGGTTTTGTTAAGCCACTTAAGCGTGGTAGATAGTGTTGTGATAATATTCGTTCTGAATGAGCTTCATCTAGATAGTGTCCTTAATAATATGTTCTGCCAGTACTGATATGAATGCAGCTACTTTCCATGTATCAATGTAGGTCCTCCTCTTTCTCTGGATGGTGCAAATCATAGTTTCATTACATTTATGGACTAAGGAACAATGAGGTTAAAGTGGGTTTTTGAAAGATTTTTTGTCCAGTAGGGGAAGAAGTTTTTTCCGGCAGTGTTGCTATTTGTGAAGTGACATTGATAAACATGATGCTAACAGAAAAATGAGAACGATGAATAAACTCGTTGGTGATGCCAATGTTTCTGTTCATGGCAAGCAACATAGATCTAATTCCTCATTGATAGTACGATAGAATTTCTTTACATGACAATTTATTAGTGCATAAACATAAGTTTGCTAAAACATTCAACTAGAAGTTAATGTTGTGCTTCTTGCCTATGCGTGAAAATGCTTTAAAATGTTTCTATTTACTGTATACATCTTTTATATTCAGTGAGCCCTATGTTACTGAAGACGAGTTGAAGCTAATGTTACGAGGGGCAGAACTTAGTGGGGCAATAGAGGAGGAAGAACAGGTAAAGCAATATTTTACTTATGTTGCCATCTTTTTGTATTCATTTGTTGAGATTGGATATGAATATGGCACATGATGCAATTTCTGAATGCTAATTATCAAGAAACGTGATCCATGTTGTTCATGTTACAAATACATGATTGATTAGCATTAATAATTGTATTAAAATTAGTGGCATCTAGGATGCAGTACGGTTAGTACCGTTTATTTAGGCATTTTGTGTTTCTTGTTGAGATTAAAAAGTGGACCTAAATGTTGCACCATTTCAAATTAGAATAATATCTAATGACACGACATTATATATTTGTAAAAATAATAATTTCAAAGAAAAAACGAAATACGTAATGTACTATTTTTATATCTTTTATCAACGAGGTAGCTATAGGTTCTTTGAACCTAGAAGTCATGGGTTCAAGTCTTGAAACAACTTCTATGCAAGCACGGGATAGGTTGTAAACTTAAAGACGACCCTCCCCGGTCCCCACAAAGGTTGGAGCCTTGTGCCCTGAGGCGCCTTTCTATCAACACGGTAATAACAAGTTCATTCAAAGATGCAGACAGAGGGTTATATGATCAAAGGGTCTCCACTCTCAAAGCTGATGAATTGATATTCCTAGCAAAGACGATAATGAGAATGATGGGGCAACTTCAATGGCATTTAGGTGGCTTAGATGAGCATACATAAAATAAGTTATGAGTTGAAAGCAAGGCCTATGGGAACTATGGGGAAGGACATCTATTTAGCTGAAATTCGAAATGTTTTTTAACCTCTGTTTTTTGGTGCTCTCTCTCTTTGACTGGAGTGAGGAGTCATTAGTTAGTAATAAGCTTAAAGGAGATTAAATAAAATGGTTTGTCTTTTGTGTAAGGATCCAGTGATATTTGCTTGTTATGGTTGACTGTTTCAAGAGATCTACGCTTTTTAATTTTTATGCATGTGTTTCTTTTTGAAACACTATATTTGCCAGAACCATCTGAGATGGAAAATTACAGTAAATGAAAGGTTTTAGGGACTTCTCTCTTTCAAAACTTAATGTTTGAGCTAGTACTGATTAAAATGAAATGCATTGATAAAAATTGCTCCATCTCCTGTTGTGATTGCGTATTCAAGATTTGCATGTAGCGTAAGCTTTTTCTGTTTTTTTAATCAATGTTCAGTTGAACTGCAGATCAGAACTTTTGCCTCATGAATTAGTTAACAACTTTCTTTATGGAAGTGATTACAGAGTGACCTACATAGTTAATTAGTGTCATGCAAAGCTAGATTTTTTTTGGATGAAATGCCCTTTAGAGTTATGATATAAACATGTACATTTATGTATCTTCTTTGAAACTAACTCCTCATGTATCTGTTTCTTGTTTATCAATGGTTGATTGGACTAGAGATCTGAACTGTTGCATCATCAATGATGTTACATTCTTACAACAAATGATTACTAAATTTAGTACAAAGCCAATGAATGTCATGTAAAGCTGTAAAACTCCACAAGGAGAGTTTTGGGACGAAGAGCCATTTAGAGCCATGATACAAGCATGAAATTTTTTGTATCTGCTTTGAAATTAACTCCTGATGTACTGTGTACGAGAGCACTATAAGAGATCGAAGATTTTCCTGCTGAAGTTATCTTAGAATCGTTCATCCATAAGCATTTACCTGTATGTGGTATTATCCCACTTGATATGCCCTTTATCTTTTCCTCTCTCTGATCTATGTGTCTAGGCTGTGTTTCTTTTATTTGGTATTATATATTTTGTTGAATTAATCTTTGAATTTTGTTCCAGTTTCTTTCTTGGTTTATGCTTCTGATATGATTGAAAATGTTTGTTCCTGTTACTTTCCATGCAGGATATGATCGAAAATGTCTTAGAGATAAAAGATACACATGTAAGAGAAGTGATGACACCTCTTGTTGACGTGGTTGCAATTGATGCCAGTGCAACCCTTGTTGATTTCCATGATCTTTGGGTTACTCATCAGTATTCTAGGTTAGTTTAAGTCCTATAGTGTTGTCAATCTGGTCGTTATTCTGGCATGCAATGCAATAATTTGTTGGAATGTTTATAGGGTGCCCGTATTTGAGCAGCGCGTTGACAATATAGTGGGTATTGCATATGCAATGGATCTCTTGGATTATGTTCCAAAGGTCAGGGTCAGATCAATTGCAATGCTATTCCTCCTGCTACAAATCTATATCTGCTATGTTCAGTAATTGTGTGCAACAGACTCAAAGTGTAATATATGTTTGATTTTGAAGGGTGAGCTGCTAGAAAGCACCACTGTGGGAGATATGGCTCACAAACCTGCTTATTTTGTACCTGGTAATGCTTAACTTCGGTGTCAGTTTAAGATTTAACGGCTTGCTATGAACTTGATATGCATTGCAGTTTCTTGGTCTTTTATGCTACCATCTTGAATGCTTAGACTTTCAAGATATGTGCTCAGCGTGGGCAGTTCAAATTAGATAATCCCCGATAAAAGCCTAATTTGCAGTGCCATCTCATGGTTTTCCAACCTTTATAAATCAAATGATTTGCTACCCTGTTTCTTGCCATTAATCATTATATTTCTTATTCATCAAACGATTTGTACTCCTGGTAAAGTTCTAGGTGCATGTTTCTTATTCATCAGTTAGTAGTTATGTCCAAAAATCACCTGACTTCAAATTATTATACTACCAGATTACCTGAAGCTCTGTTTTTTTGTGATTTGATAGCGTGTTGAATAGCTATTTATCTGCTTTGTCCCATAAGTCAGGATGAACAACCATATTATTGATTTTGCAGATTCAATGTCAGTCTGGAATCTTCTCAGGGAATTTCGCATAAGGAAGGTTCACATGGCTGTTGTTCTAAACGAATATGGTGGAACTATAGGAGTATGTTCACTCAGAACTCTGCTTCTTCTTTTTCCTGTACTTGTTACAACAACTGCATTCCAATTTATATCTTCATCCTTGATGAGAAGGGCATGTAGGATCCACTAACTACAAATTAATGAATACATAGCAAATAAAATCCTACAACCTAAGTCTCTCATTTTGCATTTCATCTTTTTATTTAATTTCTAGTCTGTGCCCCTAATTCTTTTTTTTTCTCTATCTTTCTGGATGAGGCAGATAGTAACCCTGGAAGATGTGGTGGAGGAAATTGTTGGTGAAATCTTTGATGAAAACGATTCAAAAGTAAGACTCACTAATAGTTCATGCATTTCAAAATATAATTTAGTTGACATGCATGATTTGGCCGTGATGATCAAATATATATTATCTTATAAAATCAATTGTACCAACTGACTGTGTGCTGCATCACTTCTATTATCCACGTCTTAATAAAGCTCTAAGTTCTTGAAAGATCCTTGTAGGGTAATAATTATACTAAATCATTACACCAAACATGTATCGGTTATTGCCACTTGCATCTCTCAATGAGGGAAAGAATATTTTTGTTGCATTTCCTTTCCTTGATAATAACCTTATGTACTACCGTGTCTTCATTATTGGATTCATGTAGCCGACCACAAAGTTATTGTATGGCTTACTTGTTCTTGTACATTGTCTTCATCTCTCTTACAAGTAAAATAGCCAAGCATGCTAGTTTTATGACTGTGTTAATATTGAGATAGACCAGCTCAACAGTCACCATAATTAGGTGATTTTCGTAAACAAGTTTTAGTTTCCAACAACCATTTTCATGACATAATTAAAATGCAGGCTTCAATTAATTGTTTTTTTTTTCTGTGAAGGAGGAAATCCAGAAGAAAACTGGGTATGTTGTAATGCGAGCTGAGGGAATATATGATGTTGATGCTAATACATCTATTGATCAACTCTCTGAAGATCTCGATATCAAGATGCCAGAGGTATTCCCTCGTTTTTAGTATCACTTATTGCATGTTTTGCTTATAAACATTCAAGCTGCATCTGTATATGTTTTTGGTTTGGGAATCAGAATTGCACATTCCCGTTCGTCACGTTCTTACTAAAATTAGACAAACATAAATAAAAAATTTGTAACTTTGTCATCGGATCTCCATTTAGGACGATCTTGTAGTCGATCTCATGTAGTTTTTCAAGAGCATGGATATGGTATCAAAGTTTCAATGAAATAGGAAAGAGAGAAAAAGAGGAAGAGAATCTGAATTAAGTTCATTTTGATCAAACTTAAAAAATGAGAATATCATTCACGTTTCCATTCCCAAGCAGAAAATAATTATTCAAATGCTACAGAGTGTTTTGCGAATAAGCATATCTTTAGGACTGGTTAGGAACTTTTTCCTGTTTAAGTAAAATAGCAAATGTAGATTGGAGTTGATCTTACTAAAATCTACTGTGTATAAACTAACTTGTGTTCACTCTCGTTACTCTGTTTGTGACAGGGCCATCAATATGAGACGGTATCGGGTTTCATATGCGAGGCATTTGGGTATATCCCAAGGACTGGTGAGAGCGTCAAAGTGGTTCTGGAAAAGGCAGATCAAGATGAAAATGATGAAGACGGGGAATCTGATTCTGACCGAAAAGAAGCTAAAGAAGAAAAACATCAAGTTTATAAATTAGAGGTAAGATATTTGTTTTCTTTTCATGTGTCATCAAAGGAGCACATGTTTTCTCTATGAATTTATTTTCATGCTCCTATAGGTAAGCTCAAGGGTTGTGAGTAAATTGTTGTTCAAATAGTTAGCTGCTTACTGTTTTGTCTCTTTTATTAGGCATGCTTCTAATGTGTAGTTGTGTAAAAAATGGTGTGATATGTGCAGATATTAGCAGGAAATGCAAGAAAGGTGAGTGCTGTTCGGTTTGAACGAATAAGCAATGGCGTAGCAACATCAGATGTGAAAGAGGTGGGTCGCATGATGCCCAAGATCATGAAGAGGACGTGGACTAATGACTCAGACGACGATGATTACGAGCATCAGAAGAGACCCGGTGGTGATGATGATGATGATGATGATGATCTATTCGACACTACTGAGGAAAACCATTATGATGTTAAAAGAGAACATTCGTTATAAGAATGAATTGGTTTATCTTGCAGCAACATAGAAATTGGCAAAAGAAACAAATAAACTGTAAAATAAAAATTTACAGATGAAGAGAATTACTGCATCACTAGAGTGATCTTTGTACTTTACCACAAGTTTCTGATAATGGAGTTTTGGGCCTTTGGCTGTGAAATGGATTTGTAATGCTTACAATACGGTTTTATAATCACCATTCAGAGGAAGAAACGTTTGAGGTTGCATACCACCTTAATTTTCCTCTTTCGAATTCTTTAATTATTATTATTTAAATTAAAATATTAAAAAGAAGATCGTCATTTTAAAATAAATTTATAATGTATGGTAAAACACAATTTCAACTTTCAAGACATTTTTTTTATACTAATAAAAAATGACTATAAATTACAAAAACTAAATATCTCAAAACACTTTTTTTTTTTTTTTTTTGTAATTATCCCTAAAAACAGAGTTTTGGAGAAAATATTCTCAAGATAATATAAAGCAAAGGGTGGCATGTGGGCCCAATGGGCAGGAAGGTGGATATTGGTAGTGTCACACAGCCACACATCTCTATCTTCTTCATCATCTCCATCTTCAGGAATAGGAATAGGAATGGGAGTAGGGTTTACTCCAACAGCAACATGGCAAGGGTTCTGATAAGCTCAGCTTTCTCCTTGCTCTCTTCCTCTTCTACTTGTTCAAGCCCCTATCACTCTCCCAACTCTTCTTTCTTTCCATCTCCCAACAAGGTACTTTCTTTTCTGCTCTATCCTTGTTTCAACCTAAAGTTAACTGGGTTTTTTTTCTCTCTCATTTGGAATTATAATTTGCAATAACAATTAATTACCCGATTGAGTGAGCTACTTGCATAACATGTATAGCTGTGAGAATCTGTAATTGAAGATTGTATTGAAAATATTGTGAGGTTATGATTGTAACTCTTATGGATGCATTTGTTATTATTATAGGTTGTCCTAAGAAATGGTGCAGGGTGTAATTTGATTTGTCATCAACAATCTGGAGTGACAGCAGATAAATCTGTGCTGGAGGGTGTAATTACTGAATCAGTATCCAATGGAATGTACTTGGTGTCCCTGGAGAATGGGAGTGTGATTGTAGGCTATGTCTCGGGGAAGATACGACAAAGATCGATTCAGATATTGCCAGGTGATAAAGTTAGGATTGAGTTGAGTCATTACGATTCCACCAAGGGTCGCATTACTTACAGAACCACCAAAGATGATCCGGAGAGAAGAGACATTCCGAAGACTAAGGCAGGGAAAAACAAAGGTAGGAGGAACTGACTCTTGTAGCATGGTTCGTTGTTTCTTTATTCTGTTGGTATGATTGACAAGTAATGAAAAATGAGCTTATGTTTCTATCTTGTTGTTCGAATGGAACGGAACAAGAAAAAAAGCTTGATGTTATGATACTCTTATTGTATCAAATCTTTGTTATAGACCTTGAAGAGGTAGATCAAAATCAACTCAAACCCTATACATTTTTCTATTCCTCATCCAAAAGAAAGGGCTTGGTTGGATCGTGTTTCTGTAAAGGAAGTTGAGGTTTTCTATTCCTTAAACAGGGGATAGCTCCTAAATCACAAGACACCTCTTTATGTTAACAGTTGGATAAACGACTGAAAACATAGAATGTATTGATGTATTTCACATAGGTTTCAGCTAACGATAGATGGATATGTATACACACCTAGATGATACATGAATGTCAAAGAAGACGGGGAGTTTTGCAGGCAAAGTTATTGAGCTATTTGTCAAGGAAGACGGAGGGTTGAGAATGGAGTCAAGAAACACGACGTTGTATTTCTTACACATCCAAATCCAAATTTGTGGTATAATTTCAAATGTAGTTTGTCTACTAAGTGATGGAATCGTCTAGTAATTAAAGGCTTTGTGAAGATGTCAACAACCAAATCACAATTTTAACTATAAAAGCTCGAATGATGGATAGAGCTCAAGGTTTTTAGTATAAATACCCCTCCTTAGATTAGGAAAAGGGGGAGAACCAATTCGTATAAAATATGAGTGAAAAGTTTAGAGCTGATAGTTGTAATCGTAGGAAAAAGTAAGACGACCATTGCTGAAGTTCAAAGCGGTTTTTGTCATCTTTCTAGTATCTTCTAGTTTCATTTGTTCTTATTATTATATGTTTGTAATTTTCCTAACAATCACTTTAGTAGCATATAAGATGTTCATGTATGTCTAAGGTCTTGAATCCAAGATTGTGGTTAGTTTTCGATGTTTATAAGTAGCATGTGAATGAATATTATGTGTGTTGCTTGGAAAAAAATGTATGCAAGTCTAGCAGGTAGTGATTTCAACATAAATCAAAACTGGATCATGAGGATCAATACTTACATCGTGCGATCTGGACTTTAAGCGACATTCATGTGGTCATTACCGTGTGTATCTTGTGGAGTGGTGCACTCACAGTTGTTCACTACTACGAGTAAACATCGTTACAAAACTATAATATTGAGTTGTTTTTCTCAATCGTATTACAAATATCTTTTCTTACATTTCTCGATCTCAATTTGTACTATCAACCTCCATAACAACCAACTATCAAATATCTCGAATCGAGATAGTTGAATAACAAACATGATATAAAGTGTATGCTTATTTGCTCTCTTGGTATAATACCAAGACTTACCATCCGATTACTACTTAACGACCGGCATACTTGTTGTGCCCCCGTATTTCGCGTGTAAAACCGTGGGGAGTCAAGTTTTTGGCGTCGTTTACGGGGAGCAACTAAATGCAGCAACCAGTTATCCCCGTTGTGCTGGTTGCTGAAGGCTTGGTTAAAAGTGTGTTTTCTTTTAATCTTCTGACATATTTGGCTTCAACGTAATGGGGCTTTATTCAGAGGTTCTGTGGAGAATATTGACTCGATTTTTCATAAAATCCAGTTACATTCTTTTAATATCATCGCAATGTAAAATGTATTTCAAGATGGAGTGAGCGTCTTGGATTGGAGGGAGGATCCTGCTTCTTGTATTCGTCGCAGTTCTGTTCGTTTGGTGGGCTAATCTCTCGTTTGTAGCCAGAGGCTTTTGGATACTTATGGTGGTTATGTCTGGTGTTCTTTTATCGTTCTTTAAAGGGCCTTTAAGGCGAGTCCTGGTTATTTTTGTTCTTTTCCGGAGGTTTTTGAGGATTATTTTCATAGGCTGCATACCAATAATATGCAGTGTTTAATAAAACCATCGTCTAGTAAAAAAATTATCCCCTTTGTGTTGCGACAGTCTCACATTTTAGTTTATTCGTTTGTTTGTTTATTTATTCTATTATTTTGTTTATTATATTTTTATTTATTTTTTATTATCTAGGTGTTTATCTAGACTAACCGATCACTTGAGGTGATTTAAGCTCCGTTCTAAGTCTTTCGTTAGTCAGTTAATTAGTGATTAGTTAAGGGAGTCAGAAAAATAGAGGAGAGGATCCCAAAAGAAGGTAACTCAAAAAGCAAGAATAGAGGCATAACATACACATCATATTCCGATAGATTGCCAAGAAGTGAATGAGGAGGAAGGATATAATCAAGGCAATCCACGCGCTGGTCAGGACCAACAAAATATTATTCATATTGTTGAGTGAATTTGGAAACTCGCATACCAATATTCTCCACTCAAGCATCTAGGCACCAACCAGAACTGCCAACCATTTTGAGATAAAACCATCGGTGATCAACTTACTGAAGAATGATGCATTCAATGGACGAGCTATCAATGATACCGATCCCGCACTTTATTTAACTAGATTTTTGGATATTTGTTCAATTTTCATGTTTCAAGGAGTAACAACCGATGTAGTACAAATGAGGGTGTTTCTTTTTTATTTAAAGGATGTGGTTTATATTTGGATCAGCTGTCTAGCCAATCATGTTTTTGGGACCTGGGATGATCTTGCTCAAAGATCTCCAGCGAAATATTTCTCACTAGTAAATACGAAGGAAATAAGGGCCAAGATTCACAACTTTGCCTAAACAAGTGTCCTCAGTGGAGGCATGAGCAAGATGTCAAGGACTTCTACACAAGTGTTCTTACCATGGTCTAACTCTATGGAAGCATATGAAAAAGTTATACATGGGCTTGCAGCATGCCAATCAGGCAGAACTGAATGCTTCATCTGGAGGTTCATTCATGAAGAACACCATAAGAACGCTTCGACAACATAGAGACAATCTTGTCCAATAGTGATTGACAGAAAAATAGAGGAGCGGTAGTATCAGTTCATTCAATGGCGTATGTAAGTGATATGAACAAGGTTATGGAGTAGTTGAAGGCTCTAACATCGAAGATCAAGAACCTCCACACTTCAGCACCTCAGAACCTTCCACTAGATCCCTTTAACCTTGTTGAAAAGGCTTATTCGGAGAACGAAAATTAGATCAATTATAGAGGAGGAAGAAATGATTCTCTCTTCACGAGATGAGGAAATCAAATTTCATAACCAAACTCAACTCTTGTGATTGCTTAGAGGCCGCAAAATCAGAACTATCATAGGGCCTCTGAACAACAATAGCAGCTACAATGATATCCAACTCTTTTTGCCTTGATGATGATGGCGAAGAAACAAGAAGAAAAATATCAACTTATCCTACAACCACTCAAGGACCATGAAGATACCAAAACCGCAGATAAAGCAATACAAACTCAAGAAGGGTAGTTAGCCACCTCCCATAAGTTCCAGAAGCCTAGGGAAAATGCCCAGTGACACAGTCACGAATCTGAAATAAAGTGTTAATATTGTCTTTGAGAATGACGATGACGATGAGTACATAAGGTTGACCTGCACTCTTGGGCAGAAGAAAACTCACATTAACCCCATGAGATCGCACCTCCTACATGATGGATGAGCCTTACAAGCATATCCGATATGATGATTACGACTCATACGAGAGTTACATTTCATATGAAGAGTAGACTACGAGGAGGTTATGAGGGATTCAGATGCTATTGATTTTACTCCATCTCATTTAGTAGTACCAGAGGTAGCTGATACCAATACACCAGTTTTAGAGATGTTAGATAAGTTTGGAATTCTTGAGGTGAATAATCCTCTCCTTGAAGTTCTGGCTGATTTCCCACATATAGAAAATACGGTTCACGAGTTGGCCATAAACCAAAAGAAGATAACGGAACAGGACGTGACCCACTTAGTTGAGTACTACTCTAACATCTTGATCAACAAGTTACCGCCCAAATTAAAAGATTCTGGTAGCTTTACTTTACCCTGTTTCATAGTAAGAATTTTATTCGAAATACTCTATGTGACCAAGGAGCTAGTATTAATGTCTTATCTTTGTTTATGTTTCGGAAGTTGGGACTATGAGAAGAATGTATCTCATCTTCTATAATACTCCAATTAGCGGAGTCATTCTAGCAAATGTCGGTGGTTTCATATACCCTATGCACTTTGTTGTCCTACAAGCATAGAAGAATCGTGAGATCGTCTTATTCTAGGAAGACCTTTCCTAGC
>JAYMSV010000208.1:0-19809 GCA_036897745.1 Erodium moschatum
ACATAAGGGGTATTAAATGATGTGTGATCAATTCATAAGGGGTATTAAATGTGTGTTACCAAAACATAGGGGGTGTTTTTGAACGTTACAAAACGAAAGGGTGCTAAAGGTAATTGCAATCCTGTAGCCACGATTAGTTTCCAACCTTAGGGTGCTCAAATGCGTTCCTCTCATGTATTAATATATACATGTGGGTTTACACTTCACATTTGAAAGTTCTGCATATATATGGGTCATTATATTTGTTTTAGTGACTTACTAGAGTTGTAACTCGACTTTGGGGATAGACCACGGAGAGCATACTTAGCGTAGGCCAGCAATCTTATTCGTTGAGTGGCACCCAGCTTGCTGACAGTTGACCTTAGTAGTCCACTAGAAAGAAGAATCAATAAGAAATGTAATAAGACGGGAAATTACATCTTTAGTCGGCAAATAATGCCACAAAAAAGATAGAATATTTTCTTACTCTGTGCGCAAGATGGCAAGAAAATCAGGTGGAAGTGATTCCATAAATGAAGATATATCTTCCATCTTCAGAGATTTCAACTCTTTCCTTAGATTTGTTTTCTCTTCCACCGGCATCTCCCCTCCAAGAGCTGATTTACTGTTAACCACATCAGTAAAAAATAAAGTTCAGTTCAGAAAACTTAAGTACAATTTCTAAAGTCCAATTCAGAGAACGTAAGTATAACTTAGGGAAAATTGCAAAAAGGGACCCTAAGTTATTCATCTTTTGCAATTTGTAGCCCTCCTCTTTGGTAATGGCAATAAAGTGCCTTGAAGTTGTAGTTTTGTTGCACGTTGTGTAATATGACAATTTCACCCTTCAAATTTAAATTTAAAAATAATAAGTAAAAAACAAAAATCCAAAATTTCACTTCCCTTCATTTTCTTCCTTTTTGTAGCGTACAAAGACTAGAGCAAGTAATTTAAGGAATGTGAAATTTAGGATTTTTTTTTGTTTTTTACATGTCATTTTCTTAAAAACTTACATTTTCAAGGGTGAAGTTGTCATTTTGAAACAAATTTACACAACGTGCAACAAAAAGACAAGTTCAATGCACTTTTTGCAATTATCAATGAAGAGAGTTACAACTTACAAATTGCAAAAGTGAATACCTCAGGGTATTTTTTTGCAATTATCTCTATAACTTATCAAGGAAAAAGTAATAGTTCTAATGTTGATCTTTTCCATTAAGTATATTGGAGAGGTAGTGCATGCTCTGATCAGGTCAATGTGCCATTAGCAAGAGTATAATGCATTGACGATCAGTTTAGTGTAAAACAAAATAACTAATGAGTTTCACACTAGTTATAACTTCATAATAATGTACCACACAGCGTAAGATGAAGTATTCAAATCCAGTACAAGTACAACACACATGATAAAAAAAAAATCTGTTTCCCCTGTTAGTTTTAAGAAATATTAGGGGAAATTACAGTTCACTACTATATTCTTTTGTAACTTGAACAGTTGTATCATTTCATAATTGTTATTTCAAAGTTGTACCAAGTACCACCCTAAACGTTCGTCACGTATCACCGTCCAAAATAGTGTTAAAATTTGCCTCAAATGTCGAAAATATCTGTTTTAAGAAATTATATATTTTTTTAAAGTGAATAGTATCATTTTTTTTCCTAAAATTTCGGACGTTTTTTATTCCAGTGATATTTTTGAAATAAATGAGTTTTTTCCCGTCATTTTTAAAAAGGTAAATTGATACAAAATGAAAGTTTACCATACCGAATTGATACAAAAGTAATGTTTAGGGTGGTGACTTGATACAACTTTGATAGAATAGTAGTGAGATGATATAAGTTATAAAAGAGCAGTAGCGAACTGTAATGAAACAATTTAGCAAAGTAAGAGCAATACCTGTCAATTGTTCTTCCAGTGAATATAAGAGGAAAGTATTTAGAGTACATCCCAACACCAAATTTTTCACCCAGATGCAGAATTTTATCTGAATCTAGATAAATCAAAGCCTTCCAGAGTTCACAATAGTCCACCCTAAATTCTTCATCCAACTGTCTGTAGATTCCATGATCTAAAAGAACTGCAAAATACATCCATGGAAGAAGAGGTAAGTTGTTCTGTATTTAGTAGTAGTTCATTACCCAACACATTGGAATAAGGGATAATCTCACAAAAGTACACGAAACTTGTCACACTTCTCACTTAACTACACTGACTTTTAAATTTTATCACTTTGCTCTATTTTGGTAATAAATGACAAAAATACCCTACAACAATTTAGGAAATTTTAGTGTAGCAGTGACATAATTTTGAAAATTAATGAAGGGTATTTTTGTCATTTATTACCATAATAGAGTACGACGAGAATATTTGGAAGTTTAGTGTAGTTGGGTGAGAATTTAAAAGCCAATGTAGTTAAGAGAGAAAGGTGACAAGATTAGTGTACTTTTGTGAGATTATTCCCAGAAATAATGATGATTATATTGAATAATAAAATTACGTACCCAACGAAAAGCCATTCTGACCACCAGGAGAAACTAGAATATTGCCGGGGTGTGGATCTCCATGCAGAAAACCATGGATGAATATCATTTCAGCAAATACTTCCAGCAATGCTTTCGCAACCTACAACACAATAGTAGGCTTGAACATGATCAATGACAAAAAAAATCTTGGTGATTGAGACAAAACTTCAATATTGAACTTAGAAATTTAGTAAAAAGAATATATGATATCGTCAAGCCAAACAACGAACCGTTTTTGGATTTATTCCCATTTCCTTCAGAAATTCCACATCATCAACCTGAAAGCTAACCAACAACCTCTTAACTGCTTATAACATGAGAAGTCATACTGTACAATCGAACTGCATATAACTTAAACACATGCATAGTATTATCAAGGAATTGATTTAACTTTTAGAAGTCATTTTCAGCACAATCTGTAACAAGCATGATGAGACATCCATTTAAAATAACGCATCCGATACAATAATTATAGGGTGGATACTTAACTCACTGAATTTGTTTGTCTGGTGTAACATATGCTGGGTTTTAAGTTCCAGACCTCAGGTTATTGTGTGCGGTTAATTTTGAATATTGCTCAATGTCCATTCATTATTTTGGACAATCATCTCCATCAATAGATTTCATTCATTATCCTTTAACTCCCCCAGAAAATTGTGCATGTTGATTATAAACCAGCAAAATATACACGTAAAAAACATGGTGAATCAAATTGAAGTTCAAAGAATCATAAATATGCCACCCACATGTGAACCAGGTTAAAATAATCTCACCTTGTGACCCGCGCAGAATTCCATTGTCAGAACCTGACTAGTGGTCAAATCCTGGAGACATTTTAAAGTATTAGCTTGTCATGAGTCGTGACATAAATAGCTTCACACTGAATCAATGGTTTAACTACCATACCCAGAATACTTGAGGAACCTTAACAGTTCTATTGTTTTCAAAGTTTTTTGCTGTTCTTTCACAATTTCTTGCCTCCCGAATGAAATCTGTACCGCCACAGTAGAAATAAAAAATTATTTCAACAATCTAGAATAATGACTCAGAACACATTTTCTAGGGGTAATTACATGATACATCGGTCAACTTCGCACTTAAATCACATCACAATAGTTAAGTGTCAAATTTATCATATTACACCGCTAAAGTATCATAACGTTTTACAGTTAATAACAGAGTTCATTTTTGTGTATAATATCGAATATGCCCCTTAAAACATCAGATTTTGTTATAAAAAAATATAGGTGATAGACGCCATCGACTCCTCCCCAATGAGAAACCCTCCGCACCATTCACATTCAGCTGCCGGCAACATCGGTGCAGGTCACCAGAGAAATTGAAAGGCAGATCCTGTAAACAACCGCCGGAGAAGAAGAGTACTTCGCCAGAGAAGAACGTCTTGCCGGAACAGAACGGGTGAAGATGGACAGCGTTGGTCTTCGCTGGTCCACTTGACGGCTGGCTTGGCTCCTCGCCAGAGAAGATGAACATAAGATCATGGACGGCGACATCGGAGAAGATAGAAGCTTGGTCGGTGTCCTCGAGATTCCATCTCCCTCCCTCTTTTTTTAGATTTTTTTTATTCTTTAATGTTTGCTTTAATTGTCTTAATCTAATGGCAATTTTGGATGGCACATGACGACTTTTTGGATGATTTCCGTTGGTTTTCATTGACGGTGAAACATTGTAATACTTACGGTGTAACATGATGAGTTTAAAACTTAACCGTTGTAACATGATTTAAGTGTAAAGTTGACCGATGTATCGTGTAATTACCCCCATTATCTATCACCAATTATGAACTTCTACACCAATAAGATCAAGTAAGAGGAACAGTGTGAAGCTGAGGTAGAAAACAGGATATAATACGAAAGTTCCACCAGAAATAAAATATACAGTTTGAAGTCAAAACCACAATCATCATATTACTCACCAAGTTCCAAGGAAATAGCACCGGCAAACTCTGTTACAAGCCAGTTAAACCTGTATTCAGTGAACAACTGTAGAAGGAAATGAGGTAATATTTGGTATATAACTATTTACTCTTGAGCATATAAGAAAAATCAGGGGATAGAAATAAAAAATAAGAAACAGCAGCATATAAATAATGATAGTGAATGTTGGATAAGTAATGGCATAAGGATCAATTAACTAGCTAATAGGCAAAGATGTGTGCCTAACATGCTCATGCTGTACCTGTCAAGTCAGAGGGTAAACGTTCCTACGAGAAATCTAACCACCCATTAAGAGCAAAATGTGAGGCAATTAAGAAATATCAAGCATTGGCATTCCAAACAGACAACAAAAGGGAACCCCAACCAAATGATTAAGTGATTGGTTTCCCTGACCTGAGGTCATGGGTTCAAACCATGTATAGCAGAATTACTGGTAAAATATATATGGCAAAGCACAAGGCTTTATTAAAGAAAGAAAGAATCCCCTGCATTCTTTTAACCTCAAAAGAATCAGAATTGAGAAAATGGCAACCTTCTATGTCATGTGAATTTCAAAATTTATTAGAATTTGGAGATAGCACATACCCATGCAACTGACTCAGAAAGGAAAGACATGGTTGTTGTGTCTAACTTCATCTGGTCGATCAACCCAGGATATTGTACCTTTGTCCAAAGAAAAATTATAATCAGGTATTGAGAGCTTCAGAGAAAGAGACACTCCCCAACAGATACCATACACAATTGTTTCAAGGAGCGGAAAAAAAAATAATGAGAAAAAGGAAACTATGTCTTAGCCACAACAAAGTCAAACTAAAGATAAAAAAAATATAACTTAGACAAATGATGACTAGGCTTTTCATTTTACTTATGCATCTCTGTATATATATTCAATTATTCATGATCATATGGCACCAGCATGGACCATATTTCAAACATTAATTGCTGAGGAAAAACTTCAGGTTGAAACAACGGCCATGCAAGTCATTCCTATTCCATCAAACCCATTAATCCCGTTTGGTTATTATTAACTCAGCATATGAAGATAGAAACTAAAGAATGATCAGTCAGTCCAATAATCCTTTGCAAACCAACCTTAATTGCTACTTCTTGATGATCTTTCAGCGTAGCACGGTGTACTTGAGCAATAGATGCAGCAGCTATCGGTTGTTCATCAAATGACAAAAATCTGAGCAAGAAAATATGCAAATAGATACCTCTGTCAGAGAGGACGGACAGTGGCTGAATGAGTTGAAAGGCAAGAAGGGTTAGCCTTTCAAGCACAAAACTGTCACTTGCAAAAAAAAAATACATAAAAGATAAATTGATGAAATGTGAGTTTGGAAATTAAGAATTTGGACTGTGGCATGTGCAGTGAATGCCATGAAAAGGAATTGGAAGATAAGGGAATGGCTTATGAGGGAAAAAAGGAAAGGGGTAAGAAATCATCTCAAGATGCAGAGTTACTTGCACAAGTGATCAGCAAGAACTGATCCAAGGCTAAGGAGCCAAAAGCGAGCTGGTACTGAAGTATGTCTAACATTTGAATCCTTCTCCGAGAGAAACAAGTAAAGACGAGAAATCCACTCACTGCTAAATCTAAATCTTCTATTATTGCATGTCCTACTCCAACCAACTCCTTATGTTTTTGGTTCTTATCTAACTGGTATTGCCAGTTTGTCACTGTGAAGAGACAAAAAGGCGTATACAAGATGATTTACAAACATGCATACAATACCTAATTATTTGATCACCATGTGTTGGATGATCAAAGACTAGAATGATGCCTAATAATGTCCATGAATCCATTTTCAATTTTGTAGTTTAGGACATAATCTCATTTTAATATACCACACGCTAATAACGCAAACATAAGAAGAACTTAAGATATCCAAAATCAGTTAAATCTGAAATATAATTTACAAAGGAATGGTTGTTCTAGTTATGTAAAAGCATCATACAGACATAACCACACCAAACATGAAAATGATTTAACCAAAGTAATTGATAATCTTAGTTGATTTACAAACTTACAGTTCGGACAAATCTTTCCCCAAATTGCTTATCAGCGCTTCTTTTATAGCTTTGAACTGATAAGGAACTGCCTGACACATTAACGAACCCCAGAGATTAGCATGAAAACCAATTACATGAAATCTATCTCGGCTGAACAAGAACAAACATAAAATAAATTTAGAACCTGATCCTGTAACGAAGAAAGGGTCGACGAGTATTCTTTGGGAACTTGCCGCAAGGCTGCAACAAACTGACCAGCTTTCACATAGAACCCTTTATTGGCTTCACATAACTTCAAAATTCTCTGAGCCGAGCGCACATGAACCTAAGCACCACAAATACAATATTCATCACTCTTAATCACAACACATTGTGGTTGTACATGAACCTAAGCCCCCCGGAATAAAGGATTTGACCTAGTTCTTTCCAGTTGAAACAGTGTTAACCTACTATTTGACCAATAAACAAATCTTACTACCATATATAAACAGCTTCACTAGAAACTCATCCCCAGACCCAGGATTTGACCTAGCTCGTAGAAGTCCAAACAGTGCTAAGGTACAAGTTGACCATTATACAACTCTTACAGCCATTTATACAGTTTCATATGAACTCAATCCCCCTAAAGCAACATTTGACCAAAGTCTTGGCATCTGATACAGTGCTACCGTGCAATTTGACCAAACAACTTTAACAACGATCTCTACAGTATCTCATAAACCAAATCGATATCAAACTTGGCACTTGATACAGTGTGACCGTGCAATTTAACCAAACAACTTCAACAACTATATCTACAGTTTCTCTCAGAAACCAAATTGATCTCAAACTTGGCACCTGATACAGTGTGACCGTGCAATTTAACCAAACAACTTTACAGTTTCTCAGAAGCCAAATTGATCTCAAACTTGGCATCTGATACAGTGCCACCCTGCAATTTAACCAAACAACTTCATCGACGATCTCTACAGTTTCTCAGAACCAAATTGATCTTAAACTTGCATCTGATACAGTGCAACCGTGCAATTTAACCAAACAACTTCAGCAAAGATCTCTACATTTTCTCAGAAACCAAATTGATCTCAAACTGAAAACAAACCAACAATTATTAGACAATTAAGTTGAAATTGAAAAACAAACCTCAGACAATTTGCGGCTGTACTCTTCAGAATTCCCTGCAACTCCGCGCAAAGAGATCTTATAGTCCACAACTGTAACAACCATCTGCAGATCACAGAAACAAAAGAAAGATCAATCAAACCAGTAGAGAAGAAGCGAGGTCAACAAAACAGCGAGTGATTGGAGATGAATCAGACGGTGGAGACAGCTCGGGACGTGCGAACGATGCCATGAACGCCAGCCCTAACTTTCTCGGGAAAATTGGTCGGAGAATCGCGAGAAAACGAGAGAAAATCGGGGTTTGTAGCATGGAAAGTGAGTCCAGTGACTGCGAGTAGAGCAAGCTTCGTCGTCGCCTTCCCGGGAAGCTTGAAAGCTCTGTACCGTTGAAACATTTTGGAAGAGAGAGAGAGGACAAAGACGGAGTCCGAGTCGGAACACTGAGTTGGTTACTCGGTCGTTTTGACTTGTTATTTTGACCTTGGTCAGAGATTTTTCTGATATATATATTTTCGGAAATCTTTAGAGCATTTCTGGTAATATTTTAGGACAAGTGATTCATGGGTCACAAAACAATATTTTGTATGAGAGAAAAAGTATGAAAGAAGAATAGTAGAAAGCAGATAAATAAGATGGGTGTATAAATTTATTTTGTCAAAGTAGTTCGTAATATTTTGGAATATTAGTTGTTGTGAAACCGGCATTACATGTCGTGTGACGGGTGGTTACATGTCATGGGTTGGGTGGACGGCTCATACAGACGATCGTCCCCTCACTCCAAACAAAACTTATGGCTATTCGTTTTGTGATTCATGTGATGTTTCGGTCAGATGAAAATCAGGAGGATAACCACTCCTTCTAACTCGCGTTGGAGATCGGTTTTATTATAACAAAAAATGTGCGGCTCTTTTTGTGAAGATAATGTGTATAGTTCATCCCAAATTTTTATAGTTATCTTAGATAATGCGTATAGTTCATCCCAAATTTTTATAATTATCTTAGACATCAAACTTTTTCATTTGACTTTGTATGTCTTGTTATGTTTCATTCCTTTGTTTGTTTGGTAAATTGAATTTGTATGTTGTGTTCGTAACAACCAGAAACAAACGAGAACATGGACATTTAATTTCAAAGAGTGATACCAGCATTTTCCTTACTCAGGTTTAAATAAAACATAACTTGGTCATTGCATCAGATTGTAACAGGCTTCTAACTATTGTTTAACTCGTTTAAAGTTCAAACCGACTCGATCAGAATTAAAGCACTCAAAACATGTATTGTCCATGGGAAAATCAAAATCACTAATAATGAAAGAGTTGGTAACATGATATCATGAACAGTAAATTAAAATTCCTCGCCACATCTCGGAATAGAAATCCCCACACTCCCCTTTATTTCTTTTCGATTAAGCTTCAGAATCACCAGAATAGTTTGCCCAATCTTCATGTCGCATTCAGCCTGCACAAGTACATAGATTGTTAAACCAACAGCAAAGGCCCAGTGCTAAGGTATTCATTTTGTTCAACTCAAACGAACTTGCCCTTTTATTGCAATTTATATAAAATGACGATTTTACCATCCATTTAAATTTTAAAAAATAACAAGTAACAACAAAGACAATTCAAAAAACAGAGTAAAAAGTTTAAGTGATGAAAAATTGGATTTGCTGTCATTTTTTAAATTTAAATATTCAAGGGTAAAATCATCATTTTGAAACAAATTTATACGAAATGAACAAAAAGTGAATGTCTTTAAGGACGAGAGCTACAAGTTGCAAAAAGTGAATGTCTTTAAGGTACTTTTTTGCAATTAACCCATAAATAAATTAAACAAAGGTTCTACATTCCAAGTTTGAATTTATAGATGTTCTAACAACTCAGACTAAGAAAAAATGCTACAAGAACAAAGTTCAAAATTAAATCAAAGGTATATATCTGAGTAATTATATCAAGTTCTCTAGTAATTATACGTCAAATTCTAATTCGTGTTGTAGGGGGAAAAAGTAATAAAACTTCTATAAGAAGAAAAAAAATTATATTTCAGATCCATCAATTCTAGCACGACGTTTTATTGCAGGAATAAATTCAAATGTTTTAAGAACCCATCCCAAAAAATTGCTACAAGAATACAGTAATTATTCGTCTATTTCCTAATCTAATCCTACCCTATTGTTTGTACAAAGACTCCGACCCAAGAAGTGAGCTCCTTGCCAAATAAAAACTTAAGTTTTTTATTGCATGTAATCATATGTCTCGTCTTAGTTTGTGAGTAAGGGGAAAAGAAGGAAAATAATAAAAACTTCGATAGGTCGAGAAAATAATTTTTTTATATAGTCCTTCAATTATAGCAAGAGGTTTTTATCACAAAGGAGATACGAACATACCATCATTTCTAGCAACCAAGTTTAGCTTTCAGCTCATCTGCTACAGCGTCGATGAACTCAAAGGTGTTCAGATACTGAGACCTAGTGAGCCTACATCAGACATGGAACGAACATAGCATCAGTAAAAATAGCAATCATATCGACAAACACAGATATTATATTATAGGGATAACTGCAAAAACTTGTGGTGAACTTTGCACGTTTTGAAAATACTATCGGTGAACTACTCTCTTTTTTGCAAATCACATCCCCCAACTATTTGCAAATCCACTAAAAAGGTTATTTATTTATTTTTGCAAAAAGTAAAAAACAACCATGCAAAAGTGTATATTAAGGATTTCAAATTGCAAAACACATATAATGTAAAGGGAAAACCGTCATTTCCAAAAAACGGAAGTCACGTGACTATCATATGATTAGTTTTCGTTAAAGATACCAGATTTGCAAACGGAAAATAATCGGAGATGTTTGCAAAAGAAAAAATAGTTCACCGATAGTATTTGCAAAATGCGCAGAGTTCACTGCAATTTTTTGCAATTATTCCTATATTATACCATAAACTGTCAAACTTACTTGGACCCGTGGATGATGAGAGCAAGATCCTTGGTCATCTTCCCAGATTCAACGGCTCCAATACATGCAGCTTCTAGTTTCTCAGTGAACTCCAAGAGCCTAGCATTGTTATCCAACTTTGCCCTGTAAACAAGTAAACATTTTAATTCAAGGCACAAAACGTAGCATTAAACTGAAATTTGGAAGGAAAACATCGGATGTATGGATATAGCAAACAGAAGCTATAGAACCCAAAGTTCTAAAACTCGGAATAGGCCAAAACTCGGTGAAGCGACCAACAAAAAATCTCTCGACTAATCTGGGAGAAATCAGAGAGATACCGGCAAAACTCGTTTTGTATTAAATAAAATATATAATACATACATTAAAGACAAAATAACAATAGTTTAGTAAACTAAGATGGTTCCAAACAAATTTCAATTAATGTTCTGTGAAATTGGATTGTATTTGAAAAGTGAAATGGACTTGCCATCGATAATCTCTTTTCGTGTCCATGCCATGCACAGATCTTCGTGTACAAATTTTCACACTTCAGAATTGTACATAAAAAAATAGTTGACATGTTTGACCGACTTTTAACCGATTTCCACTTATCGAACTCGGACGTTAAGTTTGACTTATGGAACCCAATTCTGAACAGTAACAAAACTATCGAGACGTACCTGTGTGCAAGTCCTCGCGTCCAAGCAAATATGGAGGCTATGCTGTTTGTGCTGGTTTCACCACCCTTCTGGTGAACCCTGAAATGACGTGTAACTGTACCATGTGCAGCTTCAGCTTCTATGGTTTTTCCGTCCGGGCACACCTGAATCCAACCAAATAACATCAGTTCAAAAGATGAGGATTTACCAAAATACGCATGAGATGGATATATTAACATGGGGAATACTCCATTGAAAACTAGGAACCAATCCCTGCCGTTGAAAATTATCCATCAATAGCCCCCTGATTCGTAGGGGGTTAATTTTTTAAAAATATTATAAAAACCAGAGCAGTAGAAATTCCAAAAAAAATGCCACTGATAAATGAGTGAATCTCGCCCTTCAATTTTTTTAGTTTAATGGATACAGATGGTTCGTTGTTTCCATTATAAGAAATGGTTTTTATTTGATTGTTACACTACCAACATGTCCGTACGATTTTAAAAGATCTACATACTAATAAGTGACGGTGGGTGTTACATTTTCCAAAGATATAAATTCTAAAACAAAAGAAGATACTATAAATATGGTGCGTACCAGAACAGATGTCATCAATCCAAGAGATCCAAACCCTGAACCATGCAATAAGATGTTAGTGATCATCAACCAAACAAAAACAGAGAAACCTAAATTTTTCAAAGGCAACTCCAATATCACAGAAATTATGTATGTTCAAACCTTGGGCGACCATATCACTCTGAACATCCCCATCATAGTTTTTGCATGCCCATACATAGGCTCCATCACTCTTGAGAGCATATGCCACCATATCATCAATGAGACGGTGCTCATACCTTCAAATGCAACTTGTGCATCAGAACACAAAAAGTTCATACAAACCGACGTTGTGGAGAAGATTAAACTATTCAACCACTTACCATATTCCAGCAGCCTCAAACTTTGATTTCCAGCTGGCTTCATAGATCTCTTGAAAGATGTCCTTGAATCTAAAGTCATCACCAAATACGGTTATACAAGGAATGCCATAGCAAGTTATCACAAAATGAATACCATATTATGAATTGATTTAAGCACCAAAATAACAGGCTAGTCAAGCAAGATGCATACCTTCCATCATACTTCTTGAGGATAGTATTTTTGGTGCTAAGATAAAGTGGCCACTTCTTCTCATAAGCAGTGGGCATTGAAGCCTCAGCGAAAGCTCGAATAGACTGCGGAAGTTAATCACAAAGAAGAAATAAAATAGCAATTAGAACCCTGCAGCAATGTCAGACACAATCGAAGCCATAGTGTAAAATTTGGGGAATTAAACCTCGTCGGTGTTGTACATGGCCTGTGCTACTCCTCCTTCACCCTTAAAGTTAAAAACCTCAAATTCTGTAGCTTCTGCTCCACTTTCTGGCACTGCAAGGGTGTTTAGCATATTTTCTCAGAAGCCATCAAAATTAAGTAACAAAAGAGAGGACGGCTTATTTATCAAAGCTAGCTGTAAGCTAAATGCAAGTCCAGGGAATGATGAAGAATAAAATATTTTCTTACCAAATATCAATTTAAGTTTCCCAGGCCCCTTGATAACAGTATCAGTTGCCCGATATTGATCACCAAAAGCATGCCTTCCAATGCATATTGGTTTTGTCCAACCTGTGAATAGCAATGATTAATAAACTGTCATGCAATTAGTATGGAGTGGGAATGCAAAGAAAATAAAAAAATACCTGGAATAAGCCGGGGAACATTTTTGCAAATGATGGGTTCTCTGAATACAGTGCCTGAAGAAAACCGAAACCCAAACCTAAATAAGTACATAAAGTTCGGCAAGAAATAGCGACAGGTTACGTGGGTGAACAAACAAACCATTCAAAATATTCCTGATTGTCCCATTTGGACTCCTCCACATCTGCTTCAAGTTGAATTCCTTCACACGAGCTTCATCTGCAGTCACCAACAGTTTATTATTATCAAAATTTATCCTGATTCATATCTCAATTAGTAATCACCGGATAAGACTCATACAAAACAGATTCCTACTTAAATCCAGTAATGCATACCTGGAGTAACTGTGGCACACTTGATTGCCACATTGTACCTAAAGCAAGAACTAACTGTTAGGGCTTAGTTAGAATTAAAAAAATAATTGAGGAAGAATTCTCAAAGACACAACACATACTTGAGCGTAGCTTCTGCACTTTCAACAGTAACTTTGTCGTCAGTGGCATCACGATTTGGCAGGCCAAGATCAAAGTATTTGATGTCCAAGTCAAGAAAGGGGAAAATGAGCTGCAGACAACAAGCAACAGTGAGTACTACACAAACAAATATATACATAACAGCAAGTGAAAAAGCGAAAATAGTAGAGACTTCACCTTCTCCTTGATCGTGGTCCAGAAAATGCGGGTCATTTCATCACCTGTGTCGTAGAAATACGGAAGCATGGTATGAGAAATACATGTTTTTAAAAACAACCACCCAAATAATTGGGTCAACAAATGTACACTACACATTAACGAAATGGTACGAAAACACACAAACACAAAAATGTGAACTATGTTCACTTATCACAAATTCTAAATTTTCATGTGTTGGGTATGAGTATACTTGCCTAACCCAACACCTATTGAAGTACATATACTAATTATAATACATAAAATTCCACTATTATCATTTATTTTAAAGCACAACCAGTCCTAAAATCTGTATTAATATATTACTTCTAATTTTTCAGAAAGTCAATTAGCGAAGTACACAAAACAGTTTTGTATAGAAATCATAATAGAAAATTTTAAAATATTCTACCAAAATATTCAATCATCCATGAACTGAAGTGCCTGTAACTACGACAGTGAGTGTATTGAGCTCACTACACAATCAAAATTAGGCTAATCGCATCATAGAACACAGAATCGTAAATATAATTTTCTCAGTAATCACAGCCAAAACACAGTATTTCCAGATACAAATCCATAACCAGAAGACAGTCAAAACACAGTAAGCAGGTGATTAGATCAGAATAATATTCAAACAGAGATTCCAAAAAAAAATCCTCAGAATCAATCAGTTTTTACTCACGTGAACTGATACGCACAGTTGATTCAGATTCAGTGATTCGGAACCAAAAAACAGTGAAAAAACACAGATCCGAAGCAGATCGGAGCATAGAAGAAGACGATGGAGAAGAAACAAGTGGAGAAACACTCACCGTCCATCTCGACGATGGGGTTGGCGACCTTGATCTTCTCGAAACCCATTGTTCGGTGCGTTCTCCGATTTCCTACAGCGAGCAAGCGAGATCAGTTCACGGAGGATCGGAGATCGCCGGAGAGGATCGTTGACTGGTTCTGAGCTTCACGGAACGAAAGCGAAACCAGCAGAGAAGCGGAGAGTAGTGAGCGAAGTGAACGCAAGACGCGCCTTATATTCCACTGACTTTCCCATTCTGCCCCTCCCTAACCATTTAATTACCACCGTACCACAACTCACTCAATATCCGCGCTAAACTGTCTCGTCCGATCATCCATCTAATCTATGATCTAAGTAATAGCACCGGCAACTCTCGGCGGTAAGCTGGCGGTAAGACGCTGACGGAGAGAAAATGTCGGCGTTTTGTTGCTGACGGTGAGGGCTGATGGTAATCTCATCATCGGCACGAATCGTCGACGATTGAAAAATTGTGAAGAAAATGGCACGAATAGACAACACGAACAGACTAGCACTGGGGAGCGTTGACTGTTAGTACTGACCGTTGGCTGAAATATTATTTTGTCCATTTAGAAGAGAGATAAGGGTTGACCCATTTGGGGCAAATTTGATAAATTGAGAATAAAGTATAATTTTGTAGATAATGGGGTTTGAACCCGGATCCGTAAGGTGCTAAACTCCGATACTGTATTACAGGATCAACTCAACTAAAAACTTAAGCTGGTAATTGAAAATCCAATTATAGTTTTATATTCTAACAAATAGATCCTACTTTTGTCTATTTGAATATTGACAAACCATTTACGGGGTTGGAGGTGAATTATACAGAATAAGAGAGATAAACATTAATTCATTTGAGGCAAATTTGATAAATTGAGAATAAAGAAGAATTTTATACATAGTGAAATTTGAACCCGGATTCATAAAATCAACTCGACTAAAAAGTTACGCTTATAATTGAATATCCAATTATAGTTTTATATTCTAATAAGTAACAAATGAATCCTACTTTTGTTTATCCCAATATTTATGAACTGGTGAAAAATGGTGAGGGTGGATCACACATGCACACTGACACGTCATTAAGGTAAATAAGTTGGAAATAGAGGGGCAAACATGTCATCTTAGCGTCATCTAAGTCTCACCTACCGCACACCACATGAACCTACCAATCCTGACTAAATAAATAATATTTAATTTTTGAATATCCAAAGATATTTAAAAATATATATATAAATATCTGTATTTGATGCATATCCGTCCTCACATGTGATGTCATTGTCTTCTCCGCCGGCCCAATTTCAATAGGATGATGTTATTGTGATACTAAAAATTCTATACACCATAAATGTCTCAAGTACAGTTAGATATGCCACTTGATTTTATTCAAAAATAAATTAAATATTTTGTTAGATTTTATTATAACCAAAGTTCGATCACACCCCTCATGAAAACAAGAATCTCCCACAAGATCAAGTAGCGTTTAGGCACTATCGTGAGCGATTCACAGCAATACCGTCTTTTAATTATTGATGTTTTTTTTTTAAGTCGGGTGTGACACCGACGATATGCCATAGAGTTTGTGGTATGAACCCCTATGAAGTGCCTTTCCGTGTTCTGACTCTTTTAATTTTATAAAAGTGGTAATTTTCGCTAAAAAAAGTGCAAACCAATTTTTTATTTAAAATTATTCCTTACAAATAGATTGTTAGACTTCTATATTATTTTATTATTCTTTGAATATCCAATCAAAATTTATTTTAATTATATTCAATAAAATTAAAATTGTTTGAGCCTCGACAAGTTTAACTCGATCTTGACTTGTTTATGATCAAACTAAAACTTGAACTTGGATCCAACTCAGGTATGATTATAATAATCTGGATAATATATTTAATAAATCAAACCCGAATGACTCATCCTAGACTTAACTTATTTATAAAATAATGTCAGGCCTCGATAAATTCACAAGCTGATTTATTTAATATTTAATTCTTTTATATGTATTGTATTTAATTCAATCTGTGAAACCATAACCCTCACATGGCCTCTGAACTGAACCTGCTTGCTTCTGTGGAAACATATTTACACATATGATATATCCATATACAAAACAAGAGACATAAATCTAAGAATTCTGAGTTTTGGAAATATAAATGTCCGAATCCGGTGTTAATAGTTTATAAATCTAGTGATTTTATCAGATTCATTTAAGAAATAATCCGGTCGCTTATGTTTGTGAGTGTAAATTTTAGGGATAGTTACAAAAAAATACCTAGAAGTCTTAAACTTGTCTTTTTGTTACAATGTATAATTTTGTTTCAACATGACTATTTTACCCTTGAAATTTAAAAAATAATAAGTAAAAAACAAAAAATTGAAGTTTCACCTTTCTTACTTTTCTTCTTCTTTGGACATACAAAGCATACTGAAAATTAAGAGAAATGAAAATTCTAGACTTTTGTGGTTTGTACTTATTGTTTTGTAACGGGTAAAAACGTCACTTGAAACAAAATTACACAAAGTACAACAAAAAAGCAAGTTAATGGCACTTTCTTGCAATTACCAAAGAAGAAGGCTACAACTTGCAAAAAGTGAACACCTCATGGTACTTTTTTGTAATTGTCCCTAAATTTTAAAAGTATCCCAAAATTACTCACTCCCAAGCTTTACTCTTCTGGTTTGATTCCGTTCTTGAAATCCTCCACGGAATTATATTGAAAGTAGAAGATTAAAGGATGAAAATAATGGTTTTGGGATACTATAAAATTTTGAACTCGCGCAACGAAAAAAACCAATTTTTTTATGGTTTCCGTCTATTTTGTACGGTGATAACACATGGAAATTCATAAGAGTAGTCATGTGCCTGTGGAGAATTAACAAGAAAGTGAAATTCAATAGATGTTACATACAAATGATCTTTGGACATAAATGTATCGAGCAACGCCTATGCCTAAGTTTCGTCAACTGTGTTTGACATGTGTGTCTAAGAATGCCTTAGCCAGATTAGTAAAGCTTGCACTTACTGTTTCGGCTGAAGCGTACCTTTGGATGATGTCAACTACTTCTGGCTTCAAGATCTCTTCCTTGTTAGATGCGTTGCAGAGATAATAGAGAGCACAGAGGGCGTAATTCACCTACAAAGAAGATAAGTAGTATAGGCATAAACAATCAAGACCTTATAACGACATATGTGAGGATATAAATGGTAATTCACATCTAATTCACTACAAAAATGGAAATAATACACTTTGGACACACTGTTTCATGAAGTATTAGAGAGGTCTTGAATAGTAGGTAGTTTTTATCTCATTTTCTCCTTTAGGCCAATCGGATTGTAGTTTGGCTTGCCTTCTATCATACACAATCACCAAAGCTTAATCACAACAAGCATTAACTCGTAAGAAGCACGAAAATAAAACAGCGTAAATCAATACATTGAATCACTTACAGTATTTCTAACCGGGCTTGATAAACATTGAATGATAAGAGGGATCCCTCCACATAGAGCAATAGTTGCTCCATTCACCGGGTCTATAGCAACAAACATAGAAGTCAAAATTTCAATTCATCGTCATTTTAGGACAGTTATGTTGGTGTAGTAGAAGGTATTTTCGATCCCCTAACTTTGGGCAGAAAGAGAATTTAACTCAATAACTCAAACTGTACTACGATAATAATGAACTCGAACCCTGAACAAAGACTTAAATAGACCGACCAATCCTCTCCAAACTAACCTAAATCAACCAAATTCTAATATAATTAAGATAATTGCAAACACTTGTGGTGAGCTATACGTGTTTTGCAAATACCATCAGTGAATTACTTTTTTTGCAAAAAACATCCTCCTATTTTTCGTCTGCAAATCCGTTATCTTTAACGGAAATTAGTCACATGACTTCAATTTTGTTTGGAAATGGTAGTTTTACCCTTTACACTATACATGTTTTGCAATATGTAACCCTCACGTCTAAGTGTTATGTGATTTGGAACCCTTATGTATACACATTTCCATGGTTACTTCC
Source organism: Erodium moschatum (assembly GCA_036897745.1). NCBI lineage: Eukaryota > Viridiplantae > Streptophyta > Magnoliopsida > Geraniales > Geraniaceae > Erodium > Erodium moschatum. Next base: position 18,431 of record JAYMSV010000208.1, read on the forward strand.
AACTTTTTGCAAAAAAAATTAACCCCGTTAGTGGATTTGCAGACGGAAAATAGTGGGGGGATATTTTTTACAAAAAGAAAAATATAGTTCACCGACAGTGTTTGCAAGCACATCGTTCACCGCACATTTTTGCAGTTATTCCTATAATTAATGAAGCCTAAATCAATCCCATTCTGATATAACTATTAGGAGTTCTAACTAAGCATAGTCCTACATTATCTATACATTGGATTTACTGTGAAATCTACTAAAAGATTCATGTTAGTCAACTTACCAGCACAAGCATTGCAAATCCCTCCGACACCAAACTCCACAAGCTTCTCATTTGGTTCCGTTATACAATCCAGAAAGAGTTCCAAAACATTGAGCTGTTTAAAAACCGTACATATAAACCTCAATGCATCAAAGAGAGAGGGAGAAAACAATTTGGTTCATAACCAAAACAAATTCCTCCAACATTGGAGTTTAGATTTACAAACCTGGCGCATAAAGCTATAATTGAAAGGGTCATAAGCAAAGTTAGCCAAATTAGCAACAATCCTCTCTTTCGTTTCTGCCAACAAAAAAAAACAAATCATTGTTGGTTTTCAAGTAAAGGGGACATAAACACGAACCACGAAAATCTAAGGATGAACTGAAACAAACATTATAATATCAGTTCAACTCTAAAGAAGCTCCTCCTAGAATTGTAACCCATTTCATATCCCTATGTTTAATATCCATACCTTCATCCGAAGAATTTTGGAATTGAGACACTAGCTCCTGCAATGAAATGGGTATTCCAAAACAATTGGCAAAGTAAATACACATCACAGATTCAGAAATTACACAAAACTAAACCGATTACGAGACGAAGAAGAACAAACGATTCATGTGAGTGAAAGTGTACCTGAAGGTATTGAACCCTCGGTGTTCCATCTCTTCCGGTGCGCTCCTCTTGCCTCCGATCATTGGTGAACATGGAGACACAAAAGCTTCTCAGCTGAGCTCGAAAGATTCAGAGCAGCGACGAGAACTGCTTGATTGAAAAAATGCGAAGTAATTGGAGATGGAGCCGATGATTAGTGGGTAGAGGAGATCGAATTTGGGAGGGTTTTGGGGGAGAAGATCGGGAGAGAGGGTTTTGTGAGGAAGAAGAGCTCCGGTGAGAATTGGCGCTGGAAAATTTGGGAGCCTCTAAATGAAAAATGAAATGGTTAATTACAAATAATCAACTCAAATTTGTCGCGTTTTATCGATTCTTACTTCAAATTTTTTTTTGTAATGGATCCATATCCTGAACTTACGTTTAGTAACGAGAATCCCCTTCCGTCCAACTCTGTCAGTTATGTTTTTGTTAAATGACGAAAATATCCTCAATAGTCTTTTAATATTACGTA